>VDFB02133474.1:0-27200 GCA_007258455.2 Sequoia sempervirens | reverse complement strand
AGATGTCGTCAAACCTGGCATCTCAACATCAAAACACTTGACATTTGAACACACTTGACAAACACTTAGCAAACACTGTCTTGGCAATTCATCATTTGATTTTTCATCATGCTACTAGTTCCTTGAGGATGTCCTAGCAACAAGATTTAGAGGAGCAATGACGTGTCATGATGATTGTCTTGTCTTGTCCTTTTTTAGACAGTCATGTTGCTAGTTCCTCGAGGATATCCTGGCATCGGGATTTAGAGGAGCAATGACGTTTCATGGCCCATCTTTCTTGTTTGTGGTTGGTTGTGACGAAAAGACTAGGGCAATTGAGCTCCACATATGAGTCATGATCATCCTTGTCTACGACTGCTTGTTTCACATGATGGCATGACCTTGCACACCATTGATCTATGTCATATCATGGTGTTTATTGGCCATTACAATAATCCACCCAATGATGATTAGAGAAACAACTATTAGTTCTTCAACAATATATTGAAGGATTCTTTCTCCACACTAACATCCATCTCCTTTTGTCTGATCATTTCTCTTCTCTCGCCTCCTGATGATATCATGTGAAATACAAAAGTATAATCACATACATGATTCTATATAGGAATTGCATTAGTTCATTAAGCATTTCCATATATCCATTCACATATTTGCATTTACATCATTAGCATACATATATCATTTGCATTCATCTATTAGCATTCACATAATATTTTCATACATCATCCATATCACTAATGCATACACATTTAGGATCATAACATAAGGCATCACATGTTGAATTATTCATACATACATAGTCACACATTAATGCATCCATAATCATAAACATGGCATAAAATATACAACATTAATCATGCATATGGAACATCATCATCATAGAATAAGTATCATATATAACATAGTGTCATCATGGCATCTCATCATAAATAACCATCATAAATACATCACATAACATATAAATACATCATGATAGGAATTATCACATAAATCACATCACATAAGCATAATAAAATCATAATGCATCATCATATAGCACATAACATATAGTCCATACCAAAACTGCATCATATATATATCTCAAAATCATGTCACAGGATAGAGTCTCAAGGAATCCAAAAAATAGAGCTTGCAGGCTCGATGGTCAATTCATCAAAAGTATAAACATAATAACAAGATAACAATGCCCTAGGTTGTGCTCTCCTCATCCCTTCGAGGTGAAGAATGGGGTGGTTGATGCTCTAACTGGCACTAATGGAACCTATGAGGACACAATAGGTTGAGTCTGTGAAACGAATGGGTTAGTAACAGGTGGCTGACTGTGCTGAGACCTGAAGACTATCTAGAAGATGTAGATCCACCCACAGTACTCTGACTATGGTTGTTGTGGCTCCTACTATCGCAACTCCTTGTCTTGCTCTAAGACTGAGAAAAACCAAGCTCCTGCTGCTCTTCCGACACTGCCCTCTCCTATAGCATTCGATACTATTCCCAACTAGCACTAACCCTATCCAACTCCTTGGCGATATCTGTAACTGGCCCTATAAAAAGTTGTGCAAACTTTGAGCACTAGCTATGTGCCTCCTGCTGTCTGATCACAACCTAGTCCCACTCCACCCTCGTAACCTCCAACTCTACCTGTAGGGTCCTGATCTGTGCTAAGGCCTCATCCAGCTTGCTCTACATATCTGCCAACCTCTGGTCATTTGTGGCATCTCGAGGCAATGGTGGCCTCCCAGCTACATCTTCCCCTCCATCCAACACCCGCTCCCTGAGTTGTCTCTCGGCCTCATTCATGTCGTCCTCTACGTCAATATCTATCTCCTCATCATCCCCTCCAATCTCCTCATCTCCACCAACTGCCTCCTCTCCTATATGCACCTCCCTCCTTGACATCTTTCCCTCTAGCTGCTCTCCCTCAGCTCTAACCTCCTCCTCCTGTTCTCCCTCCTCTTGATAGCCCTCTTTGTTGGAAAAAAGCTACACTGAGAGGGGGGGTGAATCAGTGTTGTGCAAAAATTAAATTAATTACTCTGATTCTCAATCCATTTAAAGAATACATTCAAAAGAGACATGCATGATCAAAAAATAAAAATCCACAACACCATAACACAAGGATATTTATGTGGAAAACCTGTTAGGGGAAAAACCACAGTTGATGGCCAATCCACAATATTATCTAAGTATACTCAAATGAAAGTTTACAATAGGGGAATGCACTTGCATTCAGGCTCACTTCCTAGAGCTCACTACTCAAAATATGAAGGCGCACTTCCTTATGGAGATTTGGATTAGATCCAAGAAATGAACTGAGAAATTAGCATCTACAAATGCTTGATTATAGTTCCATTGAAGCTCACATACAATCTTCTACCCTTGTGACAGATACTGCACTTATGTTCTGCACTTCTACTCTACTCTGCACAAGTGAAACTATGCACAATCCCACTTGCTTGTACTTTCACATAGGATACACACTTGTACACCCTCAAAATTTCATAAACTATCTTCTATATATATCCACAACAAAAGATTTCAGTTACTTCAAGTTGGATTCACCAAAATATAATATTCTCCATATGTCGGCTCAAAAAAAAAAAAAATTGATGTGCACCCATGCAAGTTGGATAACACTTAGCTCAAACCCAAAAAAAATCCTCAAGCACAAAAACAATTATACCAATATTCCTTGTACATCTACAACACGCTACATCAATTATGTTGGCTTCCAAAAAATGATGAACAAAAAAATAATCTAATTGGATCTCCAATCATTTTCTCAATATGATACAAGGCATTGAGACTTTCGGCTAACATAACAAACACCATGATAAACCTTCCATTTGATCCACAAGTCAAAATGATGATCAATAGTCATACAGATCACCAAGCAGATATAACACTCTATTCATTTTGTGTTCCAGTGAGATACTGTTCTAAACACTAACTATCGGTATGAGCATATATTAATTTGTGAATCTAAGAACTGACTTAGGTTGCCATTAATGACAACACAAAAATCCATCTGTAGTGTCTCTTTCCAACAATCTCACCCTTTGGCATTGATGGAAAAACTTAGTGAAAAATGACTAAGTGTCAGATCAAAACCAACATAAAATACACTGTGCTTCAAAACTGCAAAAAAGAACTCCCCCCATGAAAACTATCCATTTTTCACTGTACACATCCCTCCACCTTTGAAATAAATGGAAAAAATTATGGGGAAACTGAAACAAAAACTCAAAAACTATACAAACATGGACTTGAAGCGTACAGGAATTTGAAAACTTCAGAAAAACCTCATTTTAGCACTTGAAAATTGTCATCACAAACCTTTTTAAGGCTTTCCAACACTGTTATGTGACCACACATTAGGTAAGATTGAGCTTCAACAACTTCAAGGTTCTTTGGATCACAAACTGCTATAACATCTTATGCTTCTATCACAACATCCAACATTATCTTAATCTTTGGGTAGATTAATCCTCTGAGTTCACCAACTCTCCCAATAATTATGTCGTTCTCATTCTTTAAACACCTTATTTTTTCAAGTAAAGAAGTTACTTGACCATCTTGTTGAACCACATCATCAATCAATGCATCAAAATTAGTAGAAAAGATATCCAATTGGATTTCCAGATCCTTCATCTCCTTCTCATTGCCTTCTGTAAACTTGGACAAGGCCAAACGAGATTTGTAGGCTTTACCAACTTCTGATATAGATCCTTGAATATTATTTATGGAGGAAGTTAATATAATTTCTTTCTTTGCAATTAATGCTTTCACCTAACTAAGCCTTTTCCTATTAAATTCCTTTTGCACTTTTTCTTCTACAGATATTTCAAGAGACTCAAATTTGGTACTTATAGCTTTTATGAGTTTCCTTAACTCATCAAAAGAGGAACCTGATGGATCAATGTCGTGAGCAAGCACTAAATTTTATAACACTCTAGATGCAAGTTTTAGAAATTCACTTGCTTTAGCTCCCAAACCCCTATCCTACCAAATCTTCTCACCAACCCTATCCACTCAGGATCGTGAATCATCCTTTCTTTCCATCAGATCTCTTCTACTACCTTGGTAGTGTCTCTTGCTTCTATTCTAATTTCCTCGACCTTTCTCCTTTCTTGTCCTTTGGGTGCTTTAGAGATTGTCTCAACCTTTTAATTCAAGACCTACTTTTCCTAGTCAATACCACCTTTAGGAACCCCACCTCCATAGGTGTCTCAATATTTTCCCTTATTGGGGAGACAATATCCCTCAAGTATATTCACATTTTCTTCTTTTTTTATATTCTCCTCCAATATTTTACTCAGCATTCCTCCTAATTATTTCTAAAGTATTCCTATTTCTCTCAAAATTTCACTTTGTCCCTTTGACATAAAAAATCTCTAAGAATTTGCTTGGTTTCATTTACAACAATGTCCTGGCTCTCCAATCATTAAATTATTCACCCCTTGGACTTGCTTTTGAATTCATTTTTAACCTTTTGCAAGTATTGAATCCATTTCCCTCTATTGATTCAAAACTACACAATTGAACCTCATAATTAAATATCAGCAATTTGGATACTGTGGAAAATAATTCTCCTACTTATCAGTTAATTCCCACAACTAGTGGGCAATGTCTATGGGGACAATTTGCACTGATAAGCATCATGGGCATTCAATGGCTACACTCCATGTAAGCCCCCGCAGTTGGCCACCAATCTGGCTTAGCCTCAGACTGCTACTGCATCAGTTTCAACTCTTCCTCGGGTCTGCTGTAATCTGCTACCCATCACCTACACTGTAATCACCTTGTCGTCCTTCCCTCTGCAATCAATGCCCATTGAGATCTGCAGTTGCCGAGATCTGCTGGGCAATGTCTATAGATTTTTCCTTTTTTTTAAAACATATTTAAAAAGTGCATTAATTTCTTTTTAATTTTTTATTATATGTTTTAAAAACTAGGGTATTAAAGCTATTATGTATTTTTAGTTAATTTTTATTTATTTCTTTTTAATTTTTGGAATTGGTGTATTATAGATTTGTTTTTGTTAATAATTTTAATTTTTTTTAATTTCTTTCTAATTTTTAGAATTGGTGTATTATAGATCTTTTAAAGATTTATAAGTATTGTTTTTTATTTGATAAACTATTTTTATTTACCTAGAATTATTTACTTTTCATCTACTTAATATCTACTTTATTTTATGTTTAAAAAAAAGTTTTCTTTTGTGTTTAAATCATGTGAGAAATTATCTCAAGTTAGTTTTGCACCTCCAAAAGTTAAATATTTATACAAGAATGTTTTATTTCCTTATAAACATAACAAAACAATATCAAATAAAAATGACGAGGATTTAAATTTTAGTGTTTCAAATTAAATTTGCATGTGAAATATATGTTCAAAAATATTATTATAGATTGTGACATCAACTAAAAGTACATAATAAAAAATATTTTAAACATAAAGTAAAGTAGATATTAAGTAGATAAAAAGTAAATAATTCTGGGTAAATAAAAATAGTTTATCAAATAAAAAATAATACTTATAAATCTTTAAAAGATCTATAATACATCAATTCCAAAAATTAAAAACAAATAACAAAAATTAAAATTATTAGCGAAAACAAATCTATAATACACCAATTCCAAAAATTAAAAAAGAAATAAAAAAATTAAAATTATTAGCAAAATCTATAATACACCAATTCCAAAAATAAAAAAATCCTAATACACTTTTAAAAGTAATTTAATTTAAATATTAAATAGTAAAACAAAAATAAACTATTTATTATACTTTATTTAATCTAAATGTAGTATTGCTAACCACTACACTATTAATATAAAGGGAGTTTAATAATATTAATAAAAGGGAATTATACCTTTTAAAAATTTAAATTCCTTTAATTTATGTTAGTTAACTATTTTCTATTATATAAGTTATTATTTCCTATTATTTCCTATAAAATAATAATTCCCTATTATTAACTAAACCTTAATATTAAATATTTTACCCTATAGCTTAAAATATTTTAATATATTATTACCCTATAGGTTTGATATAACTAAACCTTAATCTAATTCAAAAAAATATCTATTATAAAATTTAAGATTTTCCTTATAATATAAAATATCAAATTAAAAAATAGTTTAGTAGATAATAAACTAATATAGGGAATATTTTCCTTATAATAACCTTTATTTTACTATAATAAAAATAGGAAATAATTCACCTAAATATTAAATTACTTTTTAGTATTATTAAAAGTAGTACATTTAAATAACTAACCTATTTTAACTTTAATTTCAATATTTTTTAGTTAATTTTTTTATTTCTTTTTAATCTAATATTAAACTAATAATTTTAATTTTATCTATTATAGTGCATAACTATAGATTTATAAGTAGTATTTTAAGAAAAATAGTAAAATAAAGATTATTATAAGGAAAATATTTCCTATTTTTTTAGTTAGATATTATTTTTATATTAGTTCACTAACCAATATAAAAATAATATCTAACTCCTATTATTTCTCTATAAAATAATAATTCCCTATTATTAACTAAACCTTAATAGTAATATTAAGGGAATTTAATATTAGTTAACTATTGATAAAATAAGGGAAAGTTAAAAGTACTTATTAAAAGGTTATTATAAGGAAAATATTTCCTATTTTTTTAGGTAGATATTATTTTTATATTAGTTCACTAACATATATAAAAATAATATCTAACTCCTATTATTTCTCTATAAAATAATAATTCCCTATTATTAATCTTAAATAAATAAAATAATAATATTAAAGAATGCACTTATAATATAAGTAACCAATCGACAATATTTTTCATTAATCATAACTACAAATTATTAAATGTCTTATATTTTCATAAAAGAAATATAAGAAAAAATGATTGGATCACAAACAGATCATAATCCTATCACATCTTTTCAATTGAAAGTCTTAAAAATCATGATAATATACACCTCATTCTCCTCCACAAATGTTACAGGTATATTTAATATTAAGTTGTCCATAATCAACTTGGAATAAATTAACTAGTGTAATATCTAGTTTTTAGATTTTAATACACTAACTATTTGTATTAAAATTTCTATCTACTGGGCAAAAATGCATGTTAAGGAATTATTAAATTTATGCAATTTTCTATAGATCTACTTAATATCTACCTAATATCTAGATATTACAATTTTAATAAGTTTAAAAATATTATTTTTGGAATTAATGTTTTAGTTTTTAGATTTTATTAAAAACTAGATATTTATGTTTAAAATCTATTAAAAATATTTATTTGCAATCTATGAAATTAATGTCCATTGAGATCTCTTTTTAACATAATAATTTTATTTTATTAAAATTAAATAAAATGTTGATTACAGTATAAATTTATTCCAAGTTGATTATGGACAACCATTTAAATCTACGTGGTGGTTGGGATACATTTGGCACGTCCCACATTAATATCCTACTTGCAATTTTCTCCCAACGGACTTGGATGCTATGGATAGCAGACTGGTGGGTACAGGCTAATAACAAAACAATTAGCCACAGGTCTGTCAATTGTGGCCTCCATAGCATTTTACTGTGTTTAATAATTCTAAGCATTTTGAATAATTTTTAAAAAAATGTTTTAATTTTATTTTAATTTTTTGTATTTATAGGTTTTATTATTTTTAAAAAAGTTAATATTATCTTATTTAGTAATTTTATTTATATTTGTTGCAACACTAAATCTTATATAACTCATTCTTAAAATTTATATTATATTAAAATAGTAAAAGTAGTATTAAGTATTTAGTATTAATTGATATAAAGTTTTGCATTGTATAAGTCCTTAAATTATTTTAGATAATAGTATTTAGTGTTGCAACAAATATATTATACTTCTTTAAAAGTTTAAATATAATCACATATTAAACTTATTAAGATAATAGTAATAGTATAGTTCTTATAATTCTTATAAATTTAATACTTATAATTCCTTTATAAACTAAGAATATAAAGGAAAAACTAGTTAGAATAAAAATTTAAATGATTTAAGTATTTTTTATAAAAGATACACTTAATTTATAAGAATTAAACCAATTTATTTAATAGTTTAATATTCAAATATTTAATTATAATTATAATTCTTTCAATTTATATTTAATAATATTTATAATAAAATGTGTTAAATTATAAAAAATTATACTTAATTTAAACTTTAAAATACTTTTAAAAAATTATATAAATTAAATTTAAATCGTTACTAAATAATATAAAACACATTATGTTTTTTCTACTTTAAGTCAAATAAAACTATTTTAACAATTTTTAATTAATCCTATATATAATAAAACTAATTTTTTAATTGATAAGTAGGAGGTATTTTTCTCATGAAACATGGGTCAATGAGTTTGACTCGAAACTACACGATTGAATCCTGATAGCAATATCATAATTTTTTAATTTCACAATTATTTTTAATTATTTTTTTGTTAAGTCAAAATAATTTATTAAAACTCAATAATTAAATTAAATTAAATTAAATTAAATTACAAAAGATTTACAGTGTTTAATTATACCATGTTCCTAAATTTAATTAGTAAAATGCCATTCTTTTTTAATTGTTTAAAATATGGTAAAAAAAATAAAAATTTGTAAGTCAAAAAAAATTATTGCATTGCAGTTGTCTACAAATATTTACCAAAAGCGAAATTTCAGTGGCTATTAAATACATACCTGATTGCATAGTGAAGAGTGTCGGACTTGGAAGTGATGGGACAGCGACAGCAGGACGGCAAGACCTGTAGAGAGCAGGAAGTACGGAAACCGTCACGGACACAGCAGGTACAAACCGTAGCAGAGGCTTACAAGGTTTGCATGGATGCAGCCATGGCATGCCCATTGATGCCCAGGTGCAAATTGTCCCCTACATAGCCAGTGCCCAGCTAGTGACCCCTCTCCCCTCGCTGTGTCCCATAAGAAATCTCGGGTTGTTAAAATAAGAAAGTATTAAATTATAATTATGTAAGGATAGTTTTGTAAGTTAATGTCTTTTCCAAAATTATATTTCTTATGTACTTTAAAGTCTTGTTGACCGGAGTGAAAATGAAAGGCACCAAAGAAAAGAATCAGCGGTCGTGTAATTTGCTCGTTGCATCAGAGGAACTCACTGGCTGACGTACGTTTGAATCCGAGCCGTTAGTTTTGGATCTACGGTTCGACGGTGTCTTCTCCATAAAGTCTATTCCGTAAGCAATAAAAAAAAATTAGTTAGGCTTCAGACAGTCATTATGGTATTCACATGGCAAAAGCAAATAGACGTCAGACGTGGGTTCTTCGATGTCTCCGATTTGGACTTTTCCGCACAAAACTTCACGCGCTAATTGAAAACTCAAAGGAACAGGCTGTAGACGTCAGACGTGGGTTCTTCGCTGTCTTCGCTTTAGACTTTTCCGCACCAAACTTCACGCGCTAATTGAAAAAGGGACAGGCTGTAGACGTCAGACGTGGGTTCTTCGATGTCTCCTCTTTGGACTTTTCCGCACTAACCTTCACGCGCCAATTAAAAAATGGACATGCTGTAGACGTCAGGCGTGGGTTCTTCGATGGCTCCGCTTTAGACTTTTCTGCACCGAACTTCACGCGCCAATTATAAAATGGACAGGCTGTCACGGGTTACAAATCGCGTGTTTTGGCGTGTATGGAATATTTATGTGTGATAATGACGACGATGTAAATTCCACGAAAGGGACATGGCGCTTTACGGTACTAACCACGCAATGAATTTCTTTATAATGCGACATCTGCAAAAGATTCCACCTAACAAGTCTGTAAAATAATGTGTGACAAAGTTAAATTGGAAATAGTGAAAGCTAACAGATATAGGGGAGAGGAGCCGTAGGCGCCTAAAATCGGATGGTCCATGTGGCCAATATTTTTTTGCAAATACTTACCCCATGGTCTCACGGAGGGCTTGGGCTACTATTTTCACGGAAGCAGGTGGTCCCATGAGAAAAAAAAAAAATCTGCTACAGGTTTAAATGGAATCTTTTTCAGCCCAATAAGCAAGTGGCTGAAAATTTTCGCTGGTGGAATTAGGGGGGGCTAAAAATTGCTCCACCTGTTTAAGAGTACTTTCCTGCCACTTGTCACAATTTTCGAGGTAAAGGCTGCTCATTTATTAATTTTTTATTGAGTGCACCACCATTCCACCACCAACCTGTCAAAAATTTGAAATTTGCAAATATTCATGGGACCACCAGCAAAAAAAAAAATTGCTAAAATCTTAATCAGAATCTGCTCCAGATTTTAAGGAAGCCCCCCTCCATGGGATCGCAATGTTATTAAGAAAAAATGAATAATAAGCAATATAATTCTTTTTAAAAAAAATTAATTATTTTGCCACGCTGGAGGACGATATTTATTCACACTTTTTTTCTTTTAAAAAGACCCGTCGACGGATACGTAGGCACCTCAAGTGCCACTTCGTGGATGGCACGACATTCAAAGTTGACAGTCTTGCCACATCAACTTCTCTCACTCTGCCACCCTAAGAATTCATTGCGTCGCATTTATCACTTGCCGCCCCTTGCTATACTTCTTGACGGTTGTGTTTAATGCACGTCTCTTCTCCTTAGCTCCATGCCACCCTGCATTTTTTCGAGCCAACTTGCATTCAATGCTCCCAGTGCCTCGCTCTTCTCGCCATCTTTACAGCCTTTCATTCTAGCAAGTTCTCGTTCTTTCAAGACACTTGCATGCCACTATGTGCTCAGTTCGTCCTTTGCAAATTTCAAACCTTTACCACAACCTGTGATGCTCAAACTCCAGTTGGTATATGGGTAGAAGTCGGTTACTATATGGGTAGACGCTAGTTAGTAGAAGTTACCAGCAACTCCACTTCCGCCATGCAAGCATCGAACGGGCTCCCCACTGCCATGAACGGGTTCCTCGCCGCCATAAAGGTAACCAACATTTGTTACCTTGGTGTGAATGTTTTTGAACTTAAATCTAGTTGTTTTGCTCACGGTCATTTGCAGGTGAAGCCGCGTGAATGGTGTTGCATGCTTGGGATTCAGCTGTTGTCCACTCGCATCGAGCCGTTCGACCTAGGTGAGCTTGCTCCCTAAGGCTCGCCATTATTTGGTTTTTAGAGTTTTTTTTGCATTTTCTATTTGTTTTATTTGACTTTTGGTGTTGCAGAAATCATTTTTTTGGGTTGAAGTTTAGTGTTTATGAACATTGTCCTATTTGTGTTTATAAACACACTAAATTTTTGGAAAGTAATCTTCTATTCAAGCATCGCTCTCTTGCATGGGGTAGATAATAATATTGTTGGTTGTTTCCACGCCATTGAAAAAGCTGGGGTTGTTTTCTTCTTTCATTAATAATATTGTTCGTTGTCATAGATGAAATTGTATTTATGTATATTCCTTTATGTGTCCATAGGGTAAAATTAATTTGGGTTAATCTTTTTTTAGGTTTTGCTTCATCTATTCAGTGACTTTAAAAATATATGTTGTTTTTATGCCATAGATAAATATGTTGGTGTTATTTTTTTATGGGTTCTGCTCCATCAATTCAGTCATATACATATGTGATAATTGTTAAACTCTTACTTTTTTCCATTCCTAAGCTTTATATTTTTCTTCATTACAGCCATTACAGTCATGGGTTAATGTTAACTTTTTGATTAATGTTATTCGGTACCATTTGTAGGTGCCATTGATAAAATTGGGGGTGTTAGGTTTTTCATAGGTCCTACTTCATTCATTCATTAATGCTATTTTCTTTAGGTTCCATTCATTAATTTGGGGGTGTTATGTTTCACAATGGTTAGGATTCATCAATTTAGACATGTAATTATTGGAGCTTTTTTTTGCATTAGAAATATTTGGGGGTCTTCTTTTTTTCATAGGTTCTGTTTGATTAGGTACCATAGATATTTTTGGGGGTCTTACCTTGTTTCTAAGTTCAGCTTCATCATGGTTAGTCATCATCTATTCTACCAGTTTCAGGTGCCATTTGGAATTTGTTGGGTGCTATGTTTTTCATAGGTTATGTTTCATCAATTCATTCGCCAACTATGTAGCCTTTTTTTGGTGTCATTGATAAATATGGGGTTGTTAGGCTTATCATATGTGCTACTTCATTAAATCTATAATGTAAATGTTTGTATCTTTTATTAGGTACCATTGATTATTTTGGGGGTGTTATCTTTTGCATAGGTTATTTTTCATCAATTCAGTCATCCAATTATTGTAGCTTCTCTTCGTGCCTTGGAAATATATGGGGGTGTTCTATTTTTGTTAGGTTTTACTTCATTAATTCAGTCAGGCATATATTGTACCTTTTTTAGGTACCATAGATAATTTTTGGGGTCTTCTCTTGTTTGTAAGTTCCACTTCATCAATTCAGTCATCTATTCTACCAATGAATAATTTCCCACACTGGTACACCGGTCCTCCACAAGTTACAAAAAAAATATTGCATAAAAAAGCACAATGATATCAAACACATATCAGATTTTAAATACATGTTTAATAGTTTATATATATGTATATGCATATGTATAGACATATATATGGACATATACATAGACATATGTATATGTATATAAGATATTTAATGCACACGTAATTGTATTTATTTTGAAATAAAAAAATTACATGCTGGCAGCCAAACATGATGAAGTGTATCCAACTTGTATATGCTTAAGGTCTTTGCATCTTCTTTATATATATAGACATATACATATGTTTATGTATATGTAAATACACGCGTATATGTATATGTATTTGTATATGTGTATATACATATACATAGACATGTACGTATACATATACCTATACATATACATATACATATACATATACATATACATATACATATACATATACTACTTTCAAGACATCCTGCATATTTTTCAAACCAACCTGCATTCAATGCTCCTAGTGCCTCACACACTTTGTCAACTTTACAGCCTTTCATTCTAGCAAGTTCTCATTTATTCTTCACAATAATGACAATGTATGTGTATGTGTATGTGTATGTGTATGCGTATGTGTATGTGTATGTCTTTGTGTCTGTGTCTGTGTCTGTGTACATCTCTGTGTATGTGTATATGTATGTGTTTGTGTATGTGTATGTATATGTATATGTGTATGTCTGCGTGTATGTATATGCATATGTAAATGTGTATGTGTAAATGTGTGTGTAAATGTGCATGTGTGTATGTAAATGTGTATGTGTATATGTAAATGTGTATAAATGTGTGAAGAGGTCCTAAGTGGACTACCTTGCCACGTCTACTTCTCTCACTTAGCCATCCCAACACTCCACTACGTCACATTTATCACTCACTGCCCCTTGCTATACTTCTCTACAGTCGTGTTTAATTCACTTATGTCTATGTATATAGATATGTCTATGTGTATGTATATGCTTCATCAATTCAAACTTGCAACAATTATTTTCTTAGGTGCCATTGATTAATTTGGGGGTGTCCTCTACTTTATATGGTGTGCATGTGAACTCAGATTGAGATCCTTCCACACCAATGCAAGCGTCACTTTCACATTAATCACAACTACACAATGTAAACAAGGTGCCAAGTCAACACAATTCAAACCCATCTCATCCATCTTTGACCGACTGGAGAACCCATTACAACCATGTTTCCCATTGTAGCATAACCAAACCAACAAGCAAATGCATCCACTTGTCTCATCAATCATGACACCTACAACACATATCAGCATGAGTCTATCCCATCTCACCAAGTAGGGTGCGCACGTAGTCGTGGAAAAATCCAAATTACCATCTACTTCCATTTTTACAAGATGTAAGGCACCCATTATTAAAAACAAAATTATAAAACAATTGAAAAAAATACACCAAACTAATCAACTGAAGAATTAATGGTTGAAATCAATCAGATTCACCAAACAACCATCAATTAGATTCAAATAATTCCCAATTCAAATAGTCATGAAAATCTTCAAGTAATCACATGTATTACCATAGAACAATAGTGAGTAGTAAAACTTTGTTACAACATGTATTTAGGGGACCTGGTTTTCCTAAGGCCTTTCTTGGTCTCCTATGTAGCACTTCATAATTGAAAGGTCCAATTGTGGACAAGTGCAACATAGATTACCATTACAAAGACTTTGGGAAAATCAAGTCTCCCTAAACCATTATATCTTGTAACAATTGCACAAACTTTGACACTGCAAATTGTGTTTAATATTTGTATGGTTGGAAGTTACAATTGTTTTCATGGTTCCAACATCAAGGTATACTATTCAATTAATTTGTGGGGATTCTCTTTTGCATAGGTTATTCTTCATCAAATCAGACCTACAACAATTCTATCAATTTTAGGTGCCTTTGTTTAATTGCAAGTGTGTTCTATTTTTTAGGTGCTTTGATTCATTTGGGGGTGTTATCTTTTTAATAGGTTTGGCTACATCAATTCAATCGTGAAACTATTGTAGTTTTTTATTTTAATAACTTAGGGGACTTGGTTTTGTGAAGGCTTTCAATGGTTACCTATGCAACACTTCACAATTCAAATGGAATTGTGGACCTATGCAACATAGGTTTCCATTAGACGAGCGTTCGTAAAATCAAGTCTCCCTAATTAGTTACTAAATGCAACAATAGACATGACTCTATAGGGGAGAGGAGCCGAAACGTGCACATCCAATTTTCTACGGTCTACATTAACAAAACAACCATATTTATATGACTAAATTGAAGAACAACAAAACATATTTCTATAGCATATAGATACATATTTACATGACTGAATTGTTGAAGCAGAACCAATGAAAAAGACAACCTATGTGTATGTGTATATAAATGTATATGTATATGTTTACATATATGTGTATGTATATGTATATATATATGTATATGTATATGTGTGTATATATATGTATACATATGCATATATGTATATAGAATTGCTTACATGTATTATTTTGCTTACCAACAATATATTTATGTCTCTATTGCTTAGCTGACTGAATTGATGAAGCAGAACCTATATGTGTATGTGTATGTGTATGTGTATGTGTTATGTATATGTATATGTGTATGTGTATGTGTATGTGTATGTGTATATATATTTATATGTATACATTTATGCATATTTGTGTATATATATATATATATATATATACATATATATATATATACATATATATATATATATATATATATATATATATATATATATATAAATATATAAATATACATATACATATGTATATAGATGTGCATATGTATATAGAATTGCTTACATGCAGAACCTATGAAAAAGAGAACAACCCCAAGTTTATGAATGACATCAAAACAACCAAAAATATTGTTTGTTACTGAAATGAAAAATTTCAGCATTGCTTACATGCATTCATAATTTAGACCTGTTTCTTATTAAGGGTTATATAATGTATTATTCCCTTCTTCCAAATCGATGGGTATCTCATCGTGTTTTTCCTCCCACCATGCGATAATTTGGATCCATTTTGGGATGCCATCATTTTTTTGGCATAATCTCTATTTTAGCTGCTGAAACCTGCCATTGTAGATATTGTTTCTCGCCCAGTAGACACCAAGATTTAGAGAAGCCACGAACTTATCTGTACATTTATTTAGTTAGTTTAATTAATCCTTAGAAAAGAAAAGGTAATCTTACTTCGAAAAAATTATATATATTAATATTTTTTTATGCAATTAAACAATACACTTTATGATTGAAAAAGGTTACATATCTAAATAAAATGAATTTAGAGATCTTTTTCTTTTTATCTTTTACATTTTACACTTTTAATATTTATAAAATAAATTTAGATGGATATTTTTGAAAGGGATGTCAAGAAAAAGTGATTAAAGGATTATTTGAAATTATTGGTAGTTAGTTGTGAATAATTATTGTAATTGATGAAGGCTTTGGTTGAAGATTTCACATGTTTTCTTATTTTCTTTTAAGAATTTCACATGTTTTAATAGTTTTTCTATTGGGTTTCATCTACCATAAATAATTAGGTCAATAGAAGAGCTGCAATTCAATTGATTAAGGCAATTGATGAGGGTGATGGTATGTTCCTTGATTATTCCATCTACCAAGATTCAAACCCCTAGAGGTATTTAATATAATAGACAATATTAGGATCTTGTTATCTCAACCAAATAGCAATAGCATAGAGTCATGCTCTTGAAGGTTTGCACTTTGGGAGGTATCATATAAGTAACGATGTCAAGATTATATTATCCCAACCAATAGATATCAACATAGACTCATGATCCCATATAAATGATATAAAATCACCTATAAAGAAAAAAAAAAACTAAACCAAATATATATTTATTAATTACATTTGTTATTTAACCTTTTAATAAAATATATTTTTTTAATTAGATTAATGAGTAAGAAGTTTTTTATTCGTACAAAAATGTTTTTTATCAAAGAAAAATTACGAAAATAATTAATGGAGCATCTTTATAAAGACGCAATAGAAAAAGTTATATTAAGCGGTATCTTCAGACAAACGCCAACCGATTCTCGTAGGTTGCAATGTGCACGGCACTCTTCTGCGTATCTTCTACGCGATTTCCTATGCAAAGACCGATCCTTCTTATCTTTACGACGACTCTCTCTCAGCCACTCATTTCTTATCTTTTCATCACCTCTTATCTTTATGACGATTTTCTCTCCACTTACAAATACATAGCACTTCACCCCCTCAACAACAACCCCTCTTTCAGTCCAGTTTATCTTTCTGTCAAAGCTTAAACCCGTTCCATGGCATCTTCTTCTGCTTTTAGTTGTAACACTGAACGTGAAATAGAAAATGAACATACAAATGTTTTTCAAGGGATCGTATATTCTAGGTCTGATACGCATGCTTTTGAGCAAGTTGTACCATCTGCATCTACTTCTGCTAGATCCCCTCAAATGCCAGAGAGAAAGCTTCCCTACGATGTGTTTATTAATCATCGTGGCTCTGATGTCAAACACACACTCGCAGCCTCTCTCTATAAGACCCTCACTGGCATTGGATTGAGGGTTTTTCTTGATAAAGAAGAGCTTGAATATGGGAATTTCTTCCCTACAGAAATAGAAGAGGCAATGCGCAGTGCTTTGCTTCATATAGCTATATTCTCCCAGAATTATGCACAATCCTCATGGTGCCTGGCAGAGCTTTCATTTATGCTCAAAACGGGCACCCCAATTGTTCCTGTTTTCTATCATGTTCAGCCTGATGATGTCAGATATGCAAAAGGAGTTTATGCTGAGGCATTTTCCCGGCATAGATAGAAGCGTAGATACACCTTGGAAAAGCTCCACGAGTGGAAGAATGTGCTCAAAAGTGTTTCATATAATTTCGGTGACACCATTCATAATGATGAGTGAGTACCAAAGTACTCTGTCTCCAACACTTATCCTTTTATATCAATTATTTTATGCATTTGTTGAATGATTTTTATTCCTTATTTTTCGTTACATGTTAAGTGATGCTTGTTCTATTTCGTTTTGCTGTTGTTGTATATGTTTAGTGATGAGCGGACCCTGATGAAGAAAATTGTTGGCTCTGTTTTGAAAGTAGTAAAAAATGTGCCATTTGTGGTTGCCAACCATCCAATTGGTCTAGATGAAACTCTAATAGATTTTGAAAGGACAACAATTCAATCTGCAAAGAGTCATGACAATGTGCAAATTGTAGGAATATGGGGTATGGGTGGTTCTGGGAAGACCACTCTTGCAAAACAGCTATATAATAATAAATATAAAGCTATGGACAAATCTAGTTTTCTATTAGATGTTAGAGATGCTGCTTCTAAAAGTAAATTGCATAAGAAACAGAAAAAGCTTTTAGAGGATCTTGGTCTTCAAGGGGTATCAATTGACAATATAGAAGAAGGGAAGGGGATTCTTGCTAGTCGTTTGCGATCTATTCGAGTGCTTATCATTCTAGATGATGTGGATAATGTAGAGCAATTGAATGCTCTAGTGCCCAAGAAGGACAGTCTTGGATGGGGTAGTTTGATTGTAGTGACTTCAAGAGAATTTGAAGTCCTTCGATGTTGGGGTATCTCATCCATTTATAAAATGAAAGCATTGGATCGACCTCATGCCAAGCAGCTCTTTTGTTGGCATGCTTTCTTGCAGCCCTCTCCACACCAAGCATTTGAAGATTTGGTTGAAAAGTTCCTAAATGTTTGTTGTGGATTACCTTTGTCTCTAAAAGTTTTTGGAGCACAGTTATATGGTATCTCCAACAAAGATTATTGGAAAATTCAATTGCACAAGATCTCTAGAATTTTACCCAAAGATATCAAAGAGAGATTAAAGGTCAGTTACGATGCCCTAGATGATGAGGAGAAGCATATATTCTTAGATATTGCTTGTTTCTTTATTGGAGAGAAAACAACTTCAGCCATTGCAGCTTGGGACGGATCAGGATGGAATGGTCAGCATAGTTGGGAACGACTTTTAAATAAGTGTCTCGTTGAGCTCAATGGTGAATTCATAAGAATGCATGACCACTTACGCGATTTGGGTAGAGAAATCGCAAATTGCAAGTCACCCTACCGTCTCTGGTCTCCTCAGCAGATTATTAATGTTGATAATGAAGTACAGGTAAGATTAATACTTTTCTTTGTCTAGTTGTATTTATTTGATTCTTGTTTCCATGAAGTTTAATGTTTCCATAAATATTTGATTTTATTTTTGTTTTTATTTAAAAGCGCATCAAAATTTGGGGAATAATGGGCATAGTAGCTGAATCTACAAGCGAGAATGAGGAGTTTCTTCGATGTTCTGAGGATGGAAAG
The DNA here is from genome assembly GCA_007258455.2 of Sequoia sempervirens. Classification (NCBI taxonomy): domain Eukaryota; kingdom Viridiplantae; phylum Streptophyta; class Pinopsida; order Cupressales; family Cupressaceae; genus Sequoia; species Sequoia sempervirens. The sequence continues at coordinate 8,365 of VDFB02133474.1, read as the reverse complement.
TTTGTAGTTAAGGCAAGCAGAGAAAATTATATCTTGGAACCCTCTTCGCTTGGATTACAAATTTTCCATGTTAGGGGAAATTATTATAATCAAGTAATCGGTGATCTATCAAAAGAGCTGGTATGGCTTCGTTGGTATGGTATTGAGCAAAGAAATCTTCATTCATTGAGTTCATTCAAAAATTTGAGGGTCTTAGAACTCTACCAAGAAAGGAGAGGGGAACATCACTTAGAAGAACTATGGGAGACTGACAGCAATGTAAGTATCTTCCTTTTATAACCTACTTTTTAAAGCTTTAATTACATATTTTTATTATTGTTTGGATTTTGTTGATCTCATTTAAGAATTTTATTGCAGGCTCCTGTGCAGTTAAGAGAGCTGGTTATTAATGGGTGCTCAGAATTTCAAGGATTTCCAAATTCAATAGGATATCTCAGGCATTTGAAAAAGATAGTCGTGAGTAATGGGAGCAAGGTGAGGAGACTACTAGCTGAATTTTGTTTTCTTCAATCGTTGGAGTACCTAGAGTTTACTTGTTGTGAAGAGCTATCATCCCTACCCAACAACTTTGGTGATTTGAGAAATCTGAGGCACCTTGATTTGTCCTATTGCTCAAAATTAAGGAAGTTGCCAGTCTCTTTCAAGGAGCTCACACTCCTCCAACATCTCACCTTAGATGGATGTTCTAACCTCACCTTAGAGTCAGACATTATGGAAAACATGACAAAGATAGAGATTTTGAATATCCAGGATTGCAACCAATTGGAAGAGTTGCCTCATCACATTACAAACCAGGCCTCCTTGACAGAGCTCATTTGTGGTATAAACGGGTTAAGGGAGGTACCAGTGAACATCGGTCAATTGAGCAAGTTGCGAAGTATGTCCATTTTTAATAGTAAATTGTTGACAAGCCTGCCGACATCTATTGGAGATTTGTCTTCTTTGACTTCTCTTGATATTGATGGTTGTTCTAAGTTGGAATATTTACCCGATTCTCTCGGGCGCCTAAATCTATTAAGGAATTTATCCATAGGGAGTTTAGGAGTGAAATCCTTACCTAGATCAGTTAGGGAACTAGTTAATCTTCAATCGCTGCATATAAATTCTTTCCCAATCGGCGAATTGGATCTTGGGGCAGGGTTGTTTACTTGTTTGAAGGAGATAGAGCTATGTTCAACTGAAGTGTCCAAGATCTCCATCTCTGAAGACTATTATCCCGTCCTCGAGAGCCTCTCACTTGGTAAAAATAACCATCTAAAGGAAATAGAGGTCCTACCAAATACACTCAAGTACATATCTTTGGGAGGGTGCCCTGAGTTGGACACACTACCTAATTTTGCACAATTAGCTTTTCTTCAAAATTTTGAACTCCAAGGATGCTACAGAGTTAAGAAGATACCAGGTTTAGAACAATGCAGATCATTAGAGACACTGAAAGCACATACAAGGTGGGAGGACGCGGGTATAGAAAGTTTGGAGCGCATGGAAAGATTGAGAAGAGTGGAACTCAAAGTAATTAGCAGATCAGGTGTTGAAGGTTGCATTCAAAGCATGCAGGTAATTATAGTTTATAGGCATTAATAATTCTAATTATTTTTAATTGATTGTGCATTGGCTAGTGTGTTGATGTGCAAAGGATTTGCAGAACTGGCCAAAAGAAGAAATAATGGTATGCACGCGGGCGGTCCCTGATGCGACCACACTTGTTAATTCCGTTGTAAACTCATTTCCCAATCTCTATGTAGTTGAATCCTTTGCTGACCAGAAAATCATGTCCAGGCCATCCCTGAAATGGCCCTCCACTGCTTGTTGCATTCTTCTATGTTTTGTTGTGAATTGTGAATCTCCAAAAACTTTATTGGAGTTTGCATATGGATTAAATGATGATGAATTTACATATGTAAATGGTAATGAGATGGAGTTGGAGTTGGAGGAGGGTAAATGGGTATGGACAGCTCTCTTGACACAACATTCCACCTTCCACAATAGCATTTCACGTCACACACAATCACAGGCACACATATTCGTACGTCGGCTAAGCGAAGAGGTTGAAGGAGAAGTGGAGAAAGGACTGCTCATGGTGGGAGAAGAGGAGGCAGTGGTGGAGGCTTTCACCCGCTTATGTATTTTTCTATCAAATTAATATTATTGTCTAACAATATTTGATAGAAATATGAGTTAAATAGATACATGGTAATGAAAAAACATTATTTTATTAAAATATAATTTATAGAAAATAGATATTTTATTATTTATTAAAAATTTATAAATGATGTAAATAAAAAAATATTGAATAATAGGATAATAATTTTTTACAACTTAAAAAAAAAAATTATATTAGAAAAAGATGATAAATTATAAGTTAATATGTGTATGATGATTAAGTTATAGATACAATTTATTAATAATATTTGAGAAAAAATATAATTTTATTTGGTGGTTGTGATCTTTTTTTATATCATTTTTAAAAGAGGTCTTATCTAAAGTGCACAAGAGATTAGAATGATTCAATATTCAATTCAACTATGTAGATTGTAAAACATCAACTTAAGGATTGTGTGGAACCATAATAATAACTAGCAATCACATCTAAAAACAATATAGTGAACTTTTTATTAAATTTTTTTATTAATAAATTGTTAAATTTTTTTATTAATAAATTGTTAAATTTGTTTATTAATAAATAGGAAAACCAATTTAGAGCCGTAATGCCTTTAATAAAGAAACATTAATTGAAAATAGAATTCGAGTAGTAGAAATGCTTTTTATAATAGACAACCAATAAACAACTTAATGATATGTTGTAATTCTATTCAAAACAATGAGTCAACCGTGTTTCTTGAATATATGAGTTGCATGAGAGGCCTTGATTTGCATCCAAGTAAAATCCAAACACTTAATAGGAATGAACCATAAGCAAGGAAGTGTTGTGACCTATTTCACACATCGCCCCATTGCACATGGGGACCCTCGATGGTTTTTTTTTAGGGTTTAGTTTTGAGTTGCAATTTCATAGGGTCTTTCGCTTTGTGCGTTTCAAGTCATAGTTTGGAGTCATCATCCGAGCCAAGTTGAAATTTCAAGCCTGAAACTATGCATAAGCATCATAGAAGTGTTTAGAAGACCTTGCAGACGAGGATCGCATGTGCTTTCGCCCAATTCTGACACTTCCTACTTTTTAGGGATTTTTTCTTTTGCTTTTTGCTTTTTTCATTTTTGACACTTTTAGGCCATTTGGGAATTTACTATTTTTAGAAAGTTGTTTTTTCGCTTTTTCTATTTTTAGAAACTTTCTATTTTTGGCAAGTGCCAGGGTTCCCACCAATCAAGGAGTTAAAGTTTCCATCTTTGGACTGAAAAGCATGGAAAAAACACCAAAAAATCTAGAAGGCAAGTAAAAAGCATGCAAAAAGTCATTGAAAAATCAGAAAATCAACCAAAAAGTAGGCCCTTTTAGACAAAATTTTTGGAAAAATCAGATAAAGGGCATAAAAGCAATAAAAAATCAGATAAAAAGCAATCAAAAATTTGATGAAAAGCATGAAAAGCAATGCAAAAATAGTGAAAAATCTCAAAAAAAAAGAGTAGAAATCAAAAGATCATGGGCTGAGATAATGCCAAGTTCGCCTAGCTTGTTGGAGACATGGCAAGATCAATGGAAAGTCCGCCTAGCAGTTGAAAGAAATAAAGTAGAAATCAAAAGATCATGGGCTGAGATAATGTCAAGTTCACCTAGCTTGTTGGAGACATGGCAAGATCAATGGAAAGTCCGCCCAGCAGTTGAAAGAATCTTGGCAAGACCTTGGGAAAGTCCGACCTGCACATGGAAAGACTTCTTCCAAATCTTCCTAGCTCTTGAGTGGAATGGAAGAAGGAAAGGAAAGTCCGCCTATGCCAAGAAGAGGAATGGAAAGGATGAAGGAAAGTCTGCCCTTGAGAGGAGTGGCAAAAATGTTGTGAAGTTTGCCCTTGAGTATGGCAAGACCTCTCCAAAGTCCGGCCATCACTCTTGAACACTTGGAAAACTTTCTTAAAAGTTTTCCTAGCTTAGTAAGGGAGAAAAAAATGGATTTTTGGCTAAGTATGGGAAAGTGGAAAGATAGATGGAAAGTTTGCCCAAGCTTAAAATGGTTAGAATTTTGACTAAGTAAAAAAAATGAAAGATGGAAAGAATTCTTCCAAGTCCGCCCTACCTAGAAGATTAATGGATAAACAAATGGAAAGTTCGCCTTGCTCAAGCAAATGGAAGGAAACACATCAAGTCCACCATGGGATGATAGGCAAAATGGAGATAAAATGGTGAAGTTTGGCTTTGCTAAAGAGACACGACTAAAATTTGTATAAGGCATGGAACATCTAGAGGGAAATTATGAAATGGCCAAGACATGAGAAAATCTGCCATGATGGAGAAAGGAATAAAAACCCATGAAAAAATTGAAAATTAAAAGAAAGCATGGGTAAAATAAATAAAAAAATAAAAATTAAAGGTTGAGAAAATTAAAAAAATCACATGATAAACCTTTAATTATTTTTAACACTTAGAGAAAAATTGAGCTCTATGGATAAACTTCAAAATTTCGATGAAGATAAAGATGAAGAGCTAAAATTTTAGAAACTTTCCTCGATAAACAAGAGTCTACATTCGATGAACTTGAAAGAATTGCTAAATGGATCAATTTTTTTAGCTTTATAAGGCATTCTCAAGTCATTATCAACTCACAATTTTGATTTGAGAAGAGGTTTAGCTCTCTCTCCATTTCAAGAGATAGTAAATTTTTTGGGAGTTAGAAATTTTTTTGAGAGAATTTTTTTGAATGATAGAAATTTTGAGAGTTGAATAATTAATATCTTTCAAGGTGAAAGAATGAAGAAAGAGGTAGAATTCTAAGTTGAAGGTCAAAATTTTCAGAGGGTTGCTTGCTTTTTGGCAATAAAGACCATATTTTTGAAGTTTACAATTAAATTGCTAGCCACAGAGTGTAATCCTGAAATTTGATGAATTGTTTTTACCTTAGTCTTCATTTCGTCTTCAGAAAATTCACTAAGTGTTATTACTTAGCTTGCTTTTTTTCATCGAATTTAACATTCAACAAGTTGAAAGCTAGAATTTTCACAAGAAAAATTTAAAGAAAGTAATTGATTGTATATTGTATCCCCTTTCTCGTAAGCTGATGACCACCCCGGAGGATCATCAAAGAAACCACCAATGAAGTTCACAAGCAAGGGAGTCCAGAAGGATTCAAAGGTCACTTCCAAATGGAAGAATGTCATAGATACAAACCTCAGACATGTGAATTTTGAAGAATTCAAAAAAGGATGTATGGATTGAATGGACTTATGCCCGCAACAATTGCCCGCCGAATGATGCGAAATGGAATTGTTCAAGCTGCAGGATTTCCTCCAGCCATCCAGTGTGTCGAATTAATGGTCGAATGTGCAAGACATTACAACCCATAAGAAAGATAAATTATAGCTCCTGATGAAAGAATTTTGGCACACCTAAGAGAACATGCCATCCAAGAGGCATTTGGCGTACCTAATCATAACTGAACTTCATATAAAGAAAAGGAGGAAGCGAAAAGAATCTTTGATGATCAAGCAGATCAATGTGCAACTCATATCAATAAAACATGGTTGGAAAAGCCAAGATCTTATGCTAAGAAAATGCCTAAAGGACTATGTTGGACAGACTTTAAAGAAGACTATGGTGATATTGTTTTGCTCCTAAATAGAATAATGGGAAATCCTCAAGGTGCCTACTTTGAAACATGGATGTACTTCTTTATCGAGGAAATTACTTTTGGAGTCAGAATGTTTAACTGGTCAAGAATGATCAGTGATTACATTCATGAGCAAATGATCAACCTTGAAAGGACTAAATCATTTCATATGAGTTCATACATCATTTATCTATTAGCCAGGGCCTATAAATATCCTAGGCTAATATGCAAAGGTGTTGTCAGAAATGGAGAAAATCAAGTCAAAGTGTATGAATGTTATCCTCAATTGTAGTTATCTTCCAAGTCCCATTTTAGAAGAGCGCACGATGCATTCTTGATGTTCATCATGAGGATACTACAAGGGGGAACCCATCAGAGGCTAACACATGAAGCAAAGAGCCTTATAAGTAAATATGGATCCTAGTACATCTAGTTTCCTAAATTCACTTATATCTGAATCCAAGGATTCATTGGGAATCCATTCAAGCTTCCCATCTACCCCACCCACAGGATGGTCCTACTGGAGGTTCTTAGGAAATTGGAGACCTTTCAAAATATTTGAAGACCGAAGTAGAAAGTAGCTGTCACTTTCCCTTTCTTTATCGGGAACATGGAAGAATATTGCTCGTCTACATAGGCAACTGAAGGTGCTAGACTAGGAATGCAGTGGTATCTATTCACATCATACCGATCTCGAGCCAATTTTAATCCTCACCACCATATCGAAATTGTGAATGAAAGGAAATATAAACACCAAGTGGACCTGGAAGATTATTGGCCCAATGTCACAGATGAATTTGATGTCAGGAAAAGATTGTGGTCCAGACTGCTTGTCAGCTTGATTAGAACGATAAAACCCTTCCGTATGCCAAACCAACTTGAAGATGATGGCAGATTTACACAACCGGGTTTTGATGAAAGTCAACCTCTTCCTCTCATGTGCTAGTCAGAACCAAAAATTATTGACTTGGACACCTTAATGAGGACTGTCATCAAATATTCACCATGGTGGGCAAACCAGTAGATTAAGGAACTACGGCGAAAAGGTATGCCTTTGACATACACTTTGATGGGAAAATCATAATCTTACTCTTCTAATGCTGGAGCATCCCAAGGAGATGAGCCAATTGAGAGGTCTAATCCTAAGAAAAGGAAGGAGACAAAGGGAAAATAAATTGTAAAGGAAGAACCTGCCAAGAAGCAACAGAGACTAGAGCCTCTTCATCTTGCCATCTCCGCAAATGTGAACAAAATTTTAGACATTGATGAGTCTTTGGAAGACATAAGGATTCCCTCTTCTATTCCTATACAACCCGAAGATGATGAGCCTCCATCACCCATAGGAACCGAGATTTTGGGATCGGATAATGAGATTGACATTTTGGACAATGAGTTTGAGGAAGGAATGATTTCATCCCTGAGAGGAATTCAAGAAGAAAAAGATATCAAACAACCAACTATTCCTGATTGGTTGAAAGAGAGATTGAAGATGAAGGAACTTGAAAAAGTTGTTAAAGAAGAAGATGACATGGATGATTTCTTGGCCAAATTAGAAGTAGTCAGCACAAGAAATCCCGCTAAAACCTTCTCCACCATTTAGGGAGATGAAGCTAGGCATCGTATAGTCCAAGTTGTTGTACCGACAGTTGACAAGTTGAGGGAAGAGATTACTCCCCTGGAATTTTCCATTACCACTGTCGATTTAGGCCCTACTACAAAAGGACAGGAGATGGAGAAATTGGATAATTTTGTTGCCACTATCAAGGCAAGGCTAGAGAAGGAGATAGCAAAGAAAAAAGAGTACAAACAAGAGGTTGAATGACTCAAGGAATATATTTAGCATCTAACTAAGCCTCTCGATCAGACTAACTCAGCAACTCCTCCACTGATGAATACTTCTCATGAGACTTTCAAAGAGGAGAAGAATTTAGCCAACAAAACTAAATAATGGTTAATCAACAATAGGAAAAAGGTTGTTGTGTTTGCAGAAAGGTTGGCATTGGCATACAGACAAACTTCTTCTTTGCTCTCGAGGATTGCAACATTGACAGAAGCATGGGATAATGCTTAGGGTGTTCAAAGTAGGATCATTCCATGTCTCAAGGTACTTAAAGGAGTGTTGAAGCAAGAGTTAGTTAATGAAAAAGTAATTGCACTAGGTCCAACTTATGATTTCAGCAATTGGTAAATGGTATTGATCACACGGAGCAAGATCCTAGAAAAGATAAAGTCTTATACAATCCGAATTGAGGAGAAGACAAGAAATTCGGGAGAAGATTCTAGCCATGGCTACAGATGCACTAGAGAGGGACTTTGTACGAGAAAGCAACCTACAGTCTGAAAATTTGAAGTACAAAATTTCGGAAATCTTCTTCACTACTCGGTCTATCCTCAAAAAAAATTTGACCAAGGTAGTTGACTTCCTATTCATCTTTCGCAATTTATAGCAGAAAGAATCAGAATGGGAAGACATTTTTTCTGAATGCTCAGATGATTTAGATTTGCTAGAATTCAGGGTCAATGCATTGCCACCTATCACGATGGATGAGGTTGACATGATAGTTTCTAAATTCATCCAGTACAATGTAACTAAAGAGGATAGGGATGTGCCTCCTCAAGAATAGCTCCATACTTTAGTTAACTAC
>VDFB02133473.1:0-30548 GCA_007258455.2 Sequoia sempervirens | reverse complement strand
CTATAGCCAATAAAAATACATTTGACAGCCTTGTTCTCCAATTTAGATCTTTTCACATCTGACACATATGCATATGCTTCACAGCCAAAGACTCGAATATGTCTAAGAGAGGGCTTCTTACCAGACCATGCTTCCAAAGGTGTTTTCTCAATAAGAGCATAATTTGGAAAATGATTAGTTAGGTAACATGCAGTAGATACAGCCTCATCCCAGAACTTCTCCTCCAAGCCAACACTACTAAACATACTTCGTGCTCTCTCCATCACTATCCTATTAAACCTTTCTGCAACTCCATTTTGTTATGGAGTATAAGGTGTAGTCTTATGTCTCTTAATTCCATGGTCTTTAAAGTATCTTTCAAATTCAACAGAACAAAATTCACCGCCATTATCAGTCCTTAAGCATTTTATTTTTCTACTAGTCTAATTTTCAACAAGATTCTTAAATTCCTTAAATCAACTGAACACTTCTGCTTTACTTTTCAGAAAATATACAAATGCTCTTCTTGAATAATCATCAATAAACGACACATAGTATCTTGATTTAGACAAAGAAGGAATATTCACTGGACCAAACACATCTAAATGAATATAATCTAGCAAACCAGAAGATTTATGAGGACTGGAATAAAAAGAAACACAGTGTTGTTTTCCATATATATAGTGTTCACAAAATTTGAATTCGAGGTTACAATCTTCGAGCCCCTCAACCAAGTTTTTGTTCTTCAAAGTTTTTAAACCTTTTTCTCCTATATAGCCTAGCCTATGATGCCAGAGCATAGTCTTCTCTGCTAGAAGTTTTACTTCCATAGAGTTTACATAATTAGGGATATTTCCCTCTTTACCTTTATGAGTAGCTTTTTGTGACTTAACAGAGACACTGTGACATTGAACAACATGTGCATCCAGCTTGTACAGGGTACCAATTCTAGCACCTCTAACCAACACCATTGAACTTCTAGTCATCTTGCAGCCATTTCCAGAGAACGTGACTTGTACTCTAATATCATTCAGCTTACTAACAGATAGTAGATTTTGAGCCAGACCTGGTATGTGCATAACATCCTTGATCCCCTTTATTCTTCCATCAGGGAATTAGATTCTAACTCTTCCACGACCAACTATCTCCAAAGTTGAATCACTTGCTAAGTACACCTTTCCACCATCGTATTCTTCATACCTAGTAAACCAGTCTCTGTGAGATGTCATGTGAAAGGATGCCCCCAAATCAATCAGCCAAACATCATTTGATGCCTGTGTAGCCAAGGCAGCAATGAAGGCGTCTGAATCACCCTGAGAAGAATCATTATCAGAAGAATTCTTCTTCTTCTTCTTTTTCTCTTCTTTACAATCCTTTCGGACATGACCAGGTTGCCCACAGTTCCAGCACTTCACCTTGGACTTCTTGCCAAGAGACTTTGATCTCCCTTCTGATTTTGATTTAGATTTCTTATCCTTCTTGCCTTTCTCTTTTGATATTCCTCTGACAGCAAGAGCTTCCTTCTCCATCTTAGAAGATTTCCTTCTCATCTCTTCTGACAGAAAAAAAAACCAACATCTTCCATCTTGAAACTGGATGTTGTACTCCCAATAGCCATCACCATATGATCCCATGAGTCTGGCAAAGAACACAATAGAAGCATACAATGATCCTCTTCTTCAATTTTCACACCAACAAATGTTAATTGAGCAATCAACATATTAAATGCATTTAAATGATCAACTACAGACCCTCCTTCCTGCATTCTCAAAGAATACAACTTCTTCCTCAGGAACAATTTATTCACCAAAGACTTCCCCTGATAAATAGATGCCAGTCTCTTCCACAATGAAGATGCAGTCTTCTCCTCATACACATTCAGAAGAATGGAGTCTACCAAACAAAGCCTTATCAACCCCTTAGACTTTCTATCTGCAAGGTCCCAATCTTCTTGCTTCATGCCTGTAGGTTTAGTTCCAGACACTGCAAGCCACAAATCACTATCCACTAAGAGATCCTCCATTTTGAGTTCCCACAACTCAAAATTGCTGCCATTGAATTTCTCTATTTCAATCTTTCCTGATGTGCTAGCCATCTCAATCTGTAATTAGAAATTGACAAACCTCTACAAGACTCCCACTGAACAAAATTGACACAAAAAACCCAACGTACCCACAAGGATAACACAAATGGCCAGGCTCTGATACCACTTGTAAGGAAAGCTAGATATAGAAACAACTCTCCTAATGTCAAAACCTCAGAGAAGAATGTAGATATACTTTTAATTTTTCAATTACAGTTCAATTAAGATGCACTATGAAGTAAATAGCAGAAACAGAGTATTTGACAATTACACATGAACACCAGATATACGTGGGAAAACCCTTACGGGAGAAAAACCCACCACACCAAGAGAATTCACTTTGTATTACAGTAATAAAGATTACATACAAGTTTCAAACTTATCTTTCTGATGTCCATTTATAGTTGCATTCACCATGAACAATCTAGTACAGGAACCTTCAAGTTACAGTCTGCATAGAATAGAATTCATCCACTAATACAATTTGAATTGATACAACAAATGTTGATTAAACTAACTGAACCCTCGAGCATCTGCAAATTTAAACTATATTCATGTCGATCCTTGACTATCGAGCTTCCTCTCAGAACTACCACAACGAACTATCTCCCAACCATTCCAATTCGGCTCCTCTGATTGGTCGAATACCAGCCACATAGATGGTTTTCACTCGCTCAAAAGAATTCAAACTTTGTTGGCATCTCGGTGAGACACTAACAGTGTCTCACTGATGCCACAAAGTCTTCATATCGATATCGACATAAGTCCCAATAGTGGCAGAATGACATAGCGAACACCTTGAGTCTTACCGAATACACTGACTTTCATTTCATTCCTATCGACAAGACTCATATCACTATTCATAAGTCACAATGAAAATTCATTCTATTGGAAGGACATATCGCTCTTGCTAGGACTTCATACTGGGTTCTCAAGTCATACCAACAACATACTTCTTCATCGCTAAGACATTCAACTGTCGCCAAGAGGTTTCATCAAGATCTCTTATGTTACTCTGAAAAGCTTATCTATCACCAAGACATACGTCCTTCGCTGAGACTCTACTCCAAGATCCTTATGTTTCATCAAGCACCGAACGGTCAGCAAAACTTCTATCCATCGCTAAGAGTACTTAGCAGACCCTTAGTGTTACCTCGATGCCTCCAAGTGTGTCCCCATCGGCGAGACCTTCATCAGTCATTGGGACTACTTCCCGAAGCCTTTTGAGTTACCTCGAATGAATATGGTCAGTGTGACATGCCTATCAGTAATACTTCTTACCGAACACCCAACACTTTCCCCGAAGGCTTCAACATAAATCGCTGTCGGTGACACATTAACACATTGTTGAGAGCCCATAGAAAACATCTAAGACTCTCCCCGATATCTGATAGAATGGCCTATCGGCTAGAGATCTCCACGGGCGGTGAGAGGTTACAATGAACACAGACTGTCACAGCGATAAGACATTCGGCAAGACACCAACATTGTCTCAGTGACTTGGAACTGTTCAACAAGATTCAAGCTGCTAGTCGGCCAAACATTAAAGATGTCACACCGACTTGGCTCCAATAGACATTTCAGCCTGTGATGATTGAGACATATATTTCCAACAATATTTCAATCTCCTTTGCATTGAAATCTCAAGGGTTTGTTCTTGATTGAAAGGTTTACTGAGCCTTTCATTTAATAATGAATGTGCAAGGGACCGCATTATAAGTCTATGGTTGGCGAAAAAATGCCTTAGTGATGTTTCTCCTCCTCAACAAGCAGCCAATGGACCAAGACTTGATAGGATGAACTCCTGGACCTTCTTACTTCGAATAAAAGGCCCTCCCTTTGTAGAAGAGATTGGTGGGGTATCCTTTAATGATTACCAACTGAGCATAGTGTTGTGTTCCTACATAACTAGGTCTTGTGCAAATGACAACTCTTGAACTAGTATGTATTTTAGGATCACAGTGAACTGACAGTATAGTTGCACAACTAAGTGTAATTTTTCTTAACACTACTTTGGCCAAAGTATTTCCATTCAATAAAGAACGTAGCTCATCTATCACATGCACTAGCCATGGTCAATTTGACTTAAGGCTTCCTTACTCTACGTGTAGGTTGGTCTATTCGGGGTAGTCTATACCCTAGATGTCCTACATCAAGCTAACTACTAGAAAGGAGGACAACTTAACAAGTACTCACAATTATCCCTCCTAAAATCTACTAACTTGTTGTGATTGGTACCTTATTAAACACCCTCATTTCTTCCCTAGTATTTAATAGCTACTTGAAAACATACACTCCTTATATGGAGTTCATAGCAATTCACTCCTTAATGCATCTATGATCGTAGTGTAATTCGTACACTAATGCAAGTAGGTGCAAATAGTAGTAAATATGTAATACCATTATTTAAATCACAAATTACTCCTTGTTTATGAAACTAAAAGCAATTCCTAATCTTTGCATAATCAGTAGTTATTCTTTCAAAATTATATTTAGAAAATAATTCTAAAGTACGAAGAATAGAACTAATTGCAACTCCCTATCCTTGAACATTCATAAGATATAATTTAGAAATTCATTCTAAAGTACATGAAAGAATAATAGCATGCCTGGTTTATGCTTTCCATAGATGATGAACTAGATTGAGTCTGCAACACTTTTAGTCTCCAGCAAAGACCCCCAGCCAACTCTCTTACTGATAATGAACTATTATGCACAACTGATAGACAATCTCAACCCCTCACTATTAAACTTAGAAATGATGATTGATAGAAATGGTTCTCTGTCAATGTGAATTAGTCTCTCAAAATATAATGTAGAATACTCTTAGAAATGATGATTCAGAATGGAAAATACTAAAATCCTCATAAAACAATAATAAAAACTCTCAGAAAATATGTTTCTACTCTCTAGAGAAAACCTAACCTGAATTATGAATTGGTGAATTGAAAGAGTGCACAGGCGGCTTTATATAGAGCCCCTACTCAACTATTTCGCTATTTAGAAGGTAAGAAAAATAACAGACAGTCTTAGAATGTTTCAAACTTGCAATGTGGCGAATCAAGGAGGTGATTCGACCTTTTATGATGACAACAAATGCAGAAAAAATCAACATTCTATAGATAAAACTCATAACTTGACACCTACAGGTGTTTTTCAGTTTTAAGTGCATAAACTTAGTAGTTCGTTTTGATGATTCAACAAGGGTAAAAAGGTCAAGTGTGCCTATAATCCAAGTTTCCATTAAATGGGGTTTGAGTGCCTAATATCTAGCTTTAGCCAAGTTCGCTTGACCTAGTCATGACATGAGAATTTCAATTGCGCATTTGCTCTTCATTGGAATTTCCTCTATTTCATTTTGATTCCCTTGCTAAAATTTTACATAGTTTGAAATGAAATATTTCCTGCTTGGCATGATTTTCCAAAGCCATTCGATTCAATTTAAAGACATATTATTTTATATCAAAGAGTTAATCGACTTCCATAGTTTCAAATAAATATTTAACTTTGACAAAATAAAATCTTTTAGTACAAAGTCCAGTGGGACCAATATGCTGAAGACTTGACTACTTGGGAAGACTATGAGGAGATCCAACAAAATTTTCTTGACATTCTTGAAGCATTCAAGGATGATGAATAAATTAGTGTTATGTTTTTTTTTATATTCTTTGAATAATACCTTTGTTCATCGGGGACAATGAATCATAAGGGGGGAGTATGTTACACCCCAATTGTATAGCTACTACTACATAGGGAAATGCATTGTAATGTTTTAATCTTTTAGATGAATAAAACATATTGTTCTTGTTATCAAATGAATGTTTCCTATTTAAAATGATTGTCTCATTTGTTTGATACTTCTATTGATGTAAATTCTTGAATGAATGTGGCATATAAGTTATGGAATAATGTTATTCTAACTTTTTGTGATGTTTTATGTATATTTCCTTGTTTTGAGCATATGACTTTCGTTGTCATGTCATGATGTGTAGGAAACAGGTTCATTCCTCCAAGTAGAGGACAGATATAACTCGGGGAGGAACTTGGTCGGGTAAACAGTAACGAGTACCAATTGAGCATACACACACATCCTATAGACTGGGTAAGCTAAGTCAGTTTAAGTTGTGGCTAAGTCATTCGTAGGCTTGTTTGTTAACATTAGGAGTCTTATCTTCTTCTGAATGCATGAATAAGTGATGCTTTCCTGTGTAACTGTATATGGGATTATGTTACTGGTTAGGAGGTGGGCATGGATACATGTATATTGTATATACACGTATCCATATGTGTATTCATGTCGATGCAAACGTATGAGAGAAAATTGATATGTCATACAAATGCATCAATATAAATACATTTATGAATACACATGCATATAGGAAAAATATACAAGCAAATATACATGTATACGTACCCACAACCAACCTGTTGTATATATATGAATACGAATAATATTATGTTGACATTACCTTGGAATAAATACATATACACATATACATAGGTACGTATAATGAAAGTATACTGACTGGCTCGCAATATATGTACTTTGCACTTAATTATGTATGTGTGTATATATATGTAAAGGTATATAAATATATTTAATATTATATAAAATATATATAATATAGTTTTTACAATATATATATATGTATATAAGTTTATTTAAATTATTAAATTTAAATATATGTACATAGATATATATTATGTAAATTAAAGCTATACTATATATTTATTAATATAATAAAATAAATATATAAATATATGTTACTCTTTGAAATAAAAAGTTTGGAAATCGATTAAGTTTCAAAAGGCACTTTATTTAAATATCATAAAGTGTAGAAAGGAAATAGTGAACAAGAACAAGATACATACATAACTCGTAAGATTTTGGCACAAATAGAAGTAAGAAGGTCCAGGAGTTTGTCCTGTCAAATTTTGGTCCATCGGCCGCTTATTGAGGAGGAGAAACATCACTCAGGCGCTTTTCCACCAACCACAGACTTATAATGCGGTCCCCGCACATTCATTATTAAATGAAAGGCCCTCCCTTTGAAGAAGAGATTGGTGGGGTATCCTTTAACGATTACCAACTGAGCATAGTTTTGTGTTCCTACATAACTAGGTCCTGTGCAAACGACAACTCTTGAACTAGTATATATTTTGGGATCATAGTGAACTAACAGTGTGGTTGCACAACTAAGGGTAAGTTGTTCCTAACACTATTTTGGCCAAAGTATTTCCATTCAATAAAGAACGTAGGTCATATATCACGTGCACTAGCCAGGGTCAATTTGACTTAAGGATTCCTTACTCTATGCGTAGGTTGGTCTATTCAGGGTAGTCCATACCCTAGACATCCTACATCAAGCTAACTACTAGAAAGGAGGACAGCTTAACAAGTACTCACAATTATCCCTCCTAAACTGGACATTTTCATCCTAGGATTTTCATTAACTTGACTAAGTTAATCTACTAACTTGTTGTGATCGGTACCTTATTAAACACCCTCATTTCTTCCCTAGTATTTAATAGCTACTTGAAAACATGCACTCCTTATATGGAGTTCATAGCAATTCACTCCTTAATGCATCTATGATCCTAGTGTAATTCATACACTAATGCAAGCAGGTGCAAATAGTAGTAAATATGCAATACCATTCTTTAAATCACAAATTACTCCTTGTTTATGAAACTAAAAGCAATTCCTAATCTTCGCATAATCAGTAGTTATTCTTTTAGAATTATATTTAGAAAATCGTTCTAAAGTATGAAGAATAGAACTAATTACAACTCCCTATCCTTGTACATTCATAAGATATAATTTAGAAATTCGTTATAAAGTATGAAGAATAATAGAATACTTGGTTTATGCTTTCCACATATGATGAACTAGATTGAGTCTACAACACTTTTAGTCTCCAGCAAAGACCTCCAACCAACTCTCTTACTGATAATGAACTATTATGCACAGCTGAAAGACAATCTCAACCCCTCACTATTAAACTCAGAAATGATGATTGATATAAATTGTTCTCTATCAATGTGAATTAGATCTCAAAATATAATGTAGAATACTCTCATAAATGATGATTTAGAATGGAAAATGTTGAAACTTTTCAGAAAACAATAATGAAAACTCTCAAAAAATATGTTTATGCTCTCTAGAGAAAACCAAAACCAAATTATGTTACTAGTTAGGAGGTGGGCATGGATATATGTATATTTTATATACACGTATCCATAAGTATATTCATGTCGATGCAAACATATAAGAGAAAATGGATATGTCGTACAAGTGCATCGATATAAATACATTTATGAATACGCATACATATAGGAAAAATATACAATCAAATATACATGTATGCATACCCACAACCAACTTGTTGTATATACATGAATATGAATAATATTATGTTGACATTACCTCAAAATTTACATATACACATATATACACATATACATAGGTACGTATAATGAAAGTATGTTGCTTGGCTCGCAATATACGTACTTTGCACTTAATTATGTATGTGTGTGTATATATATATGTAAAGGTATATATATTTAATATTATAATATATATGTATATAAGTTTATGTAAATTATTAAATTTAAATATATGCACATAGAAATATATTATGTAAAATATATATATAAATAATAAAATAAATATATAAATATATGTTACTCTTTGAAATAAAAAATTTGGAAATCTATTAAGTTTCAAAAGGAACTTTATTTAAATATCATAAAGTGTAGTAAGGAAATCAAAACTTGAAAATGAGAGACTTTATTTTGTCAAAGTTAAATTTTTCTTTGAAACTATGGAAATCAATTAACTCTTTGAAATAAAATGAAGACACTTACATCCTCCTCAAACTTTCTTCAACCTCATATTCTACAATAACAACTTCAAAATAGCTAATACTGACATCTTTTATTCATATTGTTTTGAGATTATGACCTCCTTTCACCAAAAATAAACTTAATTTTCAAACTACTAAAAAAACAATTTCTTACCTTCACCCACGATTTTTTTTCAATATCAAACTCTTCATACAACCCTTTAATTTCTCCTTTGTCAACTCCTCAAAAGCTAGCGATCTACCTTCACTTTTCTTTCAACAATTTTTGACACTAATGTTGCATTGGCTTTTCCTTTGTTGATAGACTGATCTGCCTCCTCGTGATTTGATAATAGCTTAATAATACTGCTAATTTCTTTGTCCGCTAGACTGGCTACAAACTGTTTGCATTAATCTTTCAAGTATCCTGAATAAAACTAAAAGTTACCTTTCCTGGTGTGGTCTGGTCCTCTGATTGGCACTTCCTCTGACAATAGCTCTACAAACTTGCTTTTCTTACTCCTGCGAGGGCTCTCTATCTTCTAGTGAGTAGTCGCTTGTCTTGAAACTGCTACAGCTTCTAGCTTAGACTTTTGCAACTCCTCTGAATTATTTTCAAGCCTCCAATCCTGCTCCAAATGCTTTCTTTCCACAATTTCTCCTCTTAGCAATGACTACGATCTTTCTTCACAATCTGTAATCTCTTTGTTTAGCGAAGACAATCTTTAGATCTAAAACTCCCCTTTACCATGCAGATAGTTTGACTTTCACTTCAACAACTTCTTTGATGGCGGCTGCGGCCTTTTTATGGATGACATCTCCTTCCTTTAACAGTGGCTTCACTAGGTCTTCAGACTTTTATCGGCAACACTTCTGCTGCGAACAACTCCTTGGCTGCGGCATCCTCACACTCAGACTTGGAAAAAAATTTCAACTCTTTCCTCCAACAGCTGCAGCTGTGCTTTGGTGTTTTCTTTTTCTTTTTCTTCTTTTGGACGGCAGACTCTTCGATAGCAACAAGATCCTTTAAGACTACGAATAATACTTGTCTAGTGGTGGCTAAGTTTTTCTTCTTGACTGGCATCTTACATAGTGAATGATTTTCTCCATTGCTTGACACAGTCACTTACAAACCTATAGACTCAACTATTGTGCTTGACTGCTAGGCTTGACAGGATACCTTTGACACCCTACGACTCTGATACCAAATGAATGAAACATGGGAGCAGAAAAAACAAAAAAACACAGACATAAAATCTTATATGGATCATAATAAAAATATTACAATGATTTTCTGAGCTGTTGATCATTCATAGACAAACATACTACCATTACATACTTAGAGTATCGATGGAGCTTTTGCTCCTTGACAAACAGACATCAACACACTACCATATTTCTTGTTACAGCTCTTGAGAGCCGGACTCTTGAGAGAGTGAATACAAAGTGCCCAGATTCAATAATATATAGAAAGCCTTTCATCTACGAAGAAAGCTTGCACAACAAGCAAAGTAATAAAATATATCTTTTAGAAACTTGGCTTACGTGCGTCAAGTCAAAAACCATCTCCATTCGAATACAAAATGAGATGATATGTTTGTTAAATAGCTAGAGGATACGGAGCTGTCAGAAAAATTGGCACATTTATGTGAGTCGGTGTGATTATAATCTCCAACATTGGGCTCTATCAATTTCTCTCGTGTGTAATTATCTTTTGCAAGCTTCATGGAAAATTTTTATGGTCTATATATGGCTTTCCTTGGGTGTATTTAGACATGTTTTTCTCGCAATATTGCCATGGAGGCCTCCTTCAGAATTTTTATTCCTGCCAGGTTTCATGATTTAAGGACTGCCAACCTTTTTCAGTTGGAAAATTGCAGAAATATTTTGCTATTGAGTGTTCCCATGTGGCGGACACAATTTTCACAATCCTAGGATGGGACTAGTTGGATTCTCACCCGATGGCTTTACCAAATGAAATTGCCTCTTTATTTTTGTTGAATTTGATGGATGTTCTATGGTGTCCTGAGCTGGTAAAATTACTTGTGGGAACTTATTTTCTCCCTCATGTGTGCCCTCTCTCGACCCTCTAGCTTGCCCTGGATGGGTATGATTTCTTACATGGCTCGAATATGATTGGAGGGGTTTTGTGTCATGAGCATTTTCTTTCTGAACTGGCTATTACGTCTCTCCTGAGTGCGATGGTTCATGGGTTGGTGGATGACTATTCTTCAGAATTCTCTCAGTGTCTCAATGAAATGAGGCCGGAATTGGGCAATTCAGATTGTGGTATGGTGGGTAACTTATTCAATGCAGTGCAGTTTCTGATACGACATGCATTGGAGGAACCGCACCTCTTCCCATTCTTTCCTCCTCCTTCAGACCTGGCTTCTTCTTCTGAAAGTGGGACTTGACTTTTCCTGTTATGTTGGTACAATGATTTTCTTGCTTGGGTGGCTAGGATTCTTTTTTTCTACCACTCCTCTGTCAATACAACTATCTTTCCTTGTTTTTCCTCTGTTTTCTCTTCAGACGACTGGCATATTTTGACCTCTGGTTCTGTTCTGTATTTTCTCTTGGCATTGTTGTATGCTCGTTCAGTATATGCTCACTCTAGAGTTCTTTCCTTGGTCTTCTTGCTACTATATGTATACATGCTGATATGTTCATGTAATTTCCTTGACTATCAATAAAAAATTTAGTGGCTATGTCACTTCTATTAAAAAAAAAGGTTATAAATTTGTTCTTGATTATAAATTTAAAATTTTATTGTTAGTTATAAGTTATAATTGATTATTAATTAAAATATTTTATTATGAATTACACATTATAAATTTATTCTTGATTAAAAATTAAAGTTAAGAATATGAGTTGAAGCATTTTATTCTAAATTACACAGAATAAATTTATTCTTAACTATGAATTAAAGCATTTTTTTTTCAATTATACATTATAATATATTCTTGATTATGAATTAAAAATTTTATGCTACAAATTATTCTTGACTATGAATTAAAACTATTCTTTTAAAATGTTTCGTTGTGATTACATGCTATAAATCTGTTCTTCATGCAAATTCCTAGACCTAGAATTAGTATATTCTACCTAGCATGTTTCTTCATTTTTATCCTCCACCAAAAAGACAAATGCTTTCGAGTTTTTTGTCGAAAAGTTGAGTAACAAAACTCCCTAACCAACGCTAGATTCTATGATTTCATTATATGTAAAAAGCTCCTCCATCTCAATGACTATTTTAACATTAATCAATGCCTTCATTCGAGTAGAATCACTTTGATGTGATAGACCAAAATAGGATTCAACTTTCTTACTAATTATGGAATGTTGGATCTATCAATTAAACTTCTCCTCATAGACAAGGGCATCTTGGATGCTCTTATTCCCATTAATGCCCATAGTTATAAACAAATCATTTTTAGGTCGAACTGTGTTTTAAATGGTTGTTCAAATGTCCTCATTAGTTAAACTATAACATAGATCAACAAGCTCCAAAATCTTGACATATATTAATTGAAAAATATAGACAGCCTCCATGGTCCAGTCGCATGGCCCACTGTAAATAGAGAATTGCAGGAGTTTTCTAATTTTTCTTTTGAACTATATTTTTAGCTTAAGTGTGTTTTGATTTGTTAGATGTTGGCCTATTTTTAAGGATTAAAGCAGGAAAATGGGATTTTAAATTCATATTTCTTCTATGTTGGCCTTTGGGATCTAATAAACAACCATTTGGATGGATTTCCTATATAAACAAGCTTTCAAATTTGTATTTCACCTAAGCAAGACTAAGCTTACACAATATCAAATCAAGCAAGCAAGAGTTAAGCATTACAAGACTTCACAAGAGCATTAAGAGAGTTTACAAGAGCACTTCTAAGGAATTCAAGAGCAGAATTCTTCATTGATTATTGCAACAATTCAAGATCCATTGTCATGTCAAGGATATCAAGCATCAAGCATGTTATTGAGGTATTATTGTGATGTAGCATTGAAGATCCAAGATCAAGCATTGTTCTACACCTATTGTCAAGATCAAGATCTACATCCTTCATGCCGATTTCATGTTGAGTTGCAAATTTACAAGAAATCATTTAAAAGACATCATTCAAGGTATCATTGTCCATGATTCATATTTTTTGCTTTATGTTTCATGCCTTCATTTCATTATCTCACCATTTGGTTTAATTACCTACAAGGGGTTTGACCAAGGCAAACCCCTATTCCCTAACAATCAACTCTCTCTCTCTCTCTCTCTCTCTCTCTCTCTCTCTCTCTCTCTCTCTCTCTCTCTCTCTCTCTCTTTGTGTGACTGCAGATCTAGGTGCTTTGAGGACTTGAAGATCCTTTGAAGATTGGGTTGCAAGGTTAGAGAAAGTCATGAAGTTGTCGCAAGGTTTTCATCTTCACAAAAAACCGCCTATAGGTCTGAAATCCACAATTTCAGATCTAAAAATCAGGTCAAGGAGAAAGAGCATGTACATTGAAAACCAGATTCAGGCTTTGAAGTTCTAGAAAACCCTAACTGGACTCATACGCTAGTCTTGGTGTATGAGTCCCAGTTTAGGTCATTTTTTAGATTTTTACAGTCTCAGATACCCATTTGCCAAAATTATGTTTCTACACTGAAACCCAAATCTGAGACTGATTCACCCAACCTAGCATATGAGTCCCAACAGGTCAAAATTTTAGAATTTCTAGCATTTCAGATCCTCATTCATTCTCCTTCAGGTTTCTAATTGCACACATTCCATGTCTTGCAACTTTTTGTTTTGTTTTACATACCTTTCTAGGTCATTTAGTGAAAGATTGCATCAAATTAGGGTTGAGCATTACATCTTGCATTGTATTTTTCTTTCCACGCCCTAGCTTGGTCATGAACCCCTCATTAGTTTATAATCAACACCTAGGATAACCCTATTGCAAGATCTCTTTCTCCTTTGCACACTTGAGATTGAGATCTCTAGGGTTTGTTCTTGAATGAGAGAGAGTGAAGATTGTTATTCTATATCCCAAGCATAGAAAACAACAATTTTCCACCTCTCAGTTTGAATAGATACCCTATGATAGATGCAACATTCCATATTTTAGTAAGAAAGTTCAATTATATTTTAGGTAATTAGTGATACAATTCTACCTTTAAATGTTTAGATTTTTTTTTAAGAAAAGACTATTTGTGAAGTTTTTTAAAGTAATAGATATCCTTCTCAAATTTTAATTTCCCCCTAAAAAATTCTTAAGATTGCTTTGGAATTGGGATTACATGTCCTAAACCTAGTAAAAATTGCAAACCAATAGGACCTTGAGAGTGGCTTAACCTTGAATGACTCTCCTTCAAATTTAACCTCAAACTAACACGTTAATCCAATTTGGAAAAAAATAAAAACTTAGGCTTGTAGAGGAAACTCTCATGATTGTAGAAATTTGATTTATTCTTTATTATAAATATTACTTAATTATTAATTATTTTTTATATAAATTATGTCTATATCATATAGATATATATATATATTGAAAAACTCATTATTTTAATTCTTTAAATCTCAAAATTTAGAAGCAATTTACTCTTTATATATGCTTAAAAAAATTGAATTTCATTTTTTACTTAATAAAAAAAATCATTAATATTTTTTAATGTTATATCAAAAAGATTAATTTAATTACATTTTATCCATTTTTTTCCAAAAAAAAAGTTTAATGCTTTTTTGAAAAGCCTGATTTCTCTAAAATTAATTAAAGTTATTCAAAAATAAATTAATATCTTATAAATTGCATTAAAATTCTACAACTTCTAGTACTAACATTATTTTGAGATTTTTTGAATAAGCCATTCAACTTGTTATACAAAATTATCTTATAGTGATATTTTAATATTTTAATAGTCACTTATAAGTGTTGATTGAATCATGAATAGATACACACTACAAAAAATAATTATTAAAAAATTTGAATCTTTAAATTGAAAGTAATGTATTTTATAAAAGTAATTTAAAAAATTGCACATGTAATTTTATACATAGAAAATATAATATTATCACAAAGAAGAATTGAAACAATAACATATATTTTCTATAAATTATAGATAGTCATAGTCATCAAATTAGTTCACATAGCCATTTAAGATTGACAAGTAGAAATTTAAAACCAATGTATTATTTAGGAGGGAAACATAATCAAACTTGAAACCAATTATATTCAAATACATCCATATGTGCTTTTGATAGGCAAACCATGACTTCTACACCTCCAACATTACTATATGAATCAAACAATATTATAAGACCTTCGGTGAGCATTAGTGAAGGCCCTACTTATACAAGCTCACCCATTCCAAAATGAAAATTATTCATAGGAAATTTCATCCAACTTATTGGTATCACATCAGTTCTATCATTAAGGCTTGTTGGCCCTAAGATTTTCTTCCTTAGCTCAAAAAAATCAATCACTGAATGTATGAAATTATCATCAACCTTAATAACTGACTTGTGGATTAACTCTGAAATAAACTCTAAAGGTCCATTTATGATCTCTAACACAATGGTTTGAGCACATGATTCATAGACAACCTTACCAAAGTATTCTTCAGGCAAGGGAGGATTCAACCTTTTTCTTCCACCCATTGGAATGGAATGCTAGCTTTTGTTTGTACATCCTCATCAAGCCCTCAAGATTTTGTAATGCATTTCCACATATGGGCAACAAGGATTTCAAAAGTGGTGGAGGGTTTTTTCGATTTATAAAATCCATTTACCTTTGACTTGAGTTTTTGTAAAAATATTGCATCAAAATGAAACTTTTTTGTGGTAAGAGTGGACATTATTGGAGAAGGCTTATGGGATATAGTATTATATTCATAATGATCAAAACATGGTTGGGGAGGATCTCTTGATTTTAATGGAGATCGATCACATATTGGAGGTAGAATACTCTCTCCTCTAATAATTTTTCCTCATGAATTCATGAAAAATGTAGCTGCTTGTCCGTCTGCAATATGATGATGTCTAGCTAGGCCTATCACCAACCCTCCACAAGTAAATCTAGTAAACTACATCAACATATTTATCAAAATCTTGTTAGCGTAATATATTTAAACAATAATTAAGAAAAGTGTTATAATATCTGCATGAGTAAATACTTCTCTTTATATGTGGCTTCAGACAAATTCACCATCAACAATTCACTGTCAACAATTTCACTTCCAACAATTCATCATCATGACAAATTCATCTCGTGGAAAATTCACCGCCATGAATTGCTGGTGAATTATTAGTGGTAAATTTTTCACGAGATAAATTTTTCATGATAATGAATTGTTGACGATGAATTGTTGGAGATAAATTTGTTGACTGTGAATTGTTAGGAGTGAATTTTCCTATAGCCCTTACATGCATATAGTAAGATATCATACCTGCATGAGTAAAAGCTCAGCAACCACGGTGGGCGTGGGTGGCACCAACTCAAGGAGGAATGCAGAGGGATGGAAGGGCATTGCATCTGCTATTCTCCCATCTGCTTTGCCTTCTATCACAACCATCGTCATTCAGATTGATGCCAAGGCAGCCATTGGGTGTGTCTTTCGTGTATCTCCCTGCCCATTCTCTGAACTCTGCCAGACCTTTGGCCAGTCCTTCCTTCAACACCTCTGAGCTCGGGGTGGGAGCTTCAAAAACATACACCACCTTGACGTACATTGGATATGCAACTAAATCCAAATTGCTCAGTTCAACAAGCTCACGATCATCTTCACCAGCACAGGGTTTGATCAATACACCTTCACCTCTCACCACCTTCATTCTCCTCCCCTTCCCTCTCTCTTTCTCTCTAATGCAAATCCAATGTCTTGCCTTGTGCTTTCACAATGAGCGTTTTTGCAAGACAGAGAAGCCCCTTTAAATGACTTGACAATCGCATCTGTAAATATTAAAAAAAGTTGGACGTTCACTGTTTCGAGTTTTAACAGCGCATCTCGCTGTCCTTGACTTCGAGTAGAGATGAAAAGAGTGACGTCCTGCGCAGTTAAAATTGTCGAAAATCACAGGAACTCCTTGTGTTGTTAAATGTGCAGCATAGGAAAAAAGTTAGCCAACCGGGCATTCTGTAGAAACTGAAAAAAAAACTTTAATAATTCTTGGCGTTTTTCAATAATTCTCAGATGACGTGTCTGATAAGATCACTATGGTATAAATGTAGATCGTACTTTATCTGTACGGCCCTTGAAGCCTGCAATGGCTACGCTACCATGCTGTCCACTGGACATTCTTGTCTTTCAAACGAACGATTCGTGTGCTTTTAGAATAGATGTTTTGGCTGAAGCATCCACTTTTAGCATTTCCAATGCTCGAATTGCCATGTGATTTTGTCGCATCTAATTGTATTAGAATTTATGGTTATTTATTGGCACATATAATATTTATATGAATTGATGACTGTAATTGTTATGGATTAATTTAGGTTGACCTTTGTATAATTGTATATATTTTTAATAGATTAATAAAATGAGTATTTTCTAATTTGTTGCATAGAATAGATAAGGGAGAGGGTTTAATGGTGGTGAGGGTTATGTTGTGTGAGGGGTCCATGTCAGCAGATTCTACATCAACATAATTTTTTTTTTGCATGCTTGAGAGAGTCCACCTAGCAACCCAAATAAATTGAATTGGGAGAAAAATTCACACGTTTTTCAAGATTTTTCAACTGGTTTCCAAAAATCACATTTCCCAACATGTAAAGTGGCATGGATTGACAATGGGCACGTGGTACCTATTTGCCTATTTCTTGCCACACTAGTCGCTACGAACTTAATTTGTATAAACTACACATTAATTGCCCCTCTCCCCTCTTTCATTGGCCTTTTGACAATCACTTCAGCATGGTTTTCATTTTCTATGGTTCTTTTTCGCTTCTCTACAACACCATTCATGCTTGGCATCTACACATAACATCGTCCATTGAAGGACCAATGGTGGTGCACTTCATGACCGACAGTGGTTAGGGCAGGGAAGACTCATGGTGATGCATTTTTCATTGTTACTATGTTTATCAACACTTCCATTGCCAAAGGAAAATAGCAAACTTTTGCCATCATAAGTTAGGTTGTCTTCCAACCTCACAAGGGCAATATCTGTCGATTGCATGTGTTTTTTTCAAATGTTTGTTGCATGTATTTTTCTATAACTATCTTGTGACCAACTACGTGTATATACATATATATACACACAACTAGCCAAAAGAAATGGTTAATATAACTACAATATTACTAAAAACATGGTACACATTTATGGCATTTCGTTTGTTTACCTCTATAATTTCGATAAATATATTGACAATATTTGAAGTTATGATATGTTTGATTCTTAAGGATTTCTTGTAGCTATATTGTGGTTGATTGTGTGTGTGTGTACACACAATCGATCTTGAGTAATATAGGTTTGCTATTGCAATATCTTTAAACAATTGATACATATTTGACATTTTGTTTGTCTACCTCTACAATTTTGATAAATATATTGACAGTGTTTGAGGTTATGATAAGCTCAATTGTTAAGAGTTTCTTGCAACTATATTATGGCTGATTGTGTATATATATACATATATATGTGTGTGTGTGTATACCTAGTTGATAAAATAATATATAATTGCTACTGTAATATCTATAAACAATGTATGCAACTCACCTTGTTAAGGGTATGATGCACCTATCATTTGGTCGGCTATGTGTATATATATATACATACCATTTATGGGTTTCATATGGTGGACTCTTAAGGGTTCCATGCACCTATGGTTTGGCCAACTGTATCCTCCAATACTATGAACCCCTCGCACAACATTACATGCTCCCCCATCATCCTCTTTGCCCTTTCGATACTATATTCACCTTTTCTGGTATGGACAAAAATTTGATAGCAATTTACATGCATTTATAGGATTTTAATCCTAAATTGGTAATAATTTGAGTGCTTCTAAATTTATATATTATATTAATATTAACTATGTATATATGTTTTTCCTAATACTGGCAGAGATCCCTCTCTAGATTTTCTGAACCTGGCCAAAACCAACTCTGAGTCCCACTTCAAACTCTTGGAATGGAATTTCACAGAAATTAATGAGATGAAAATAAAAAATTGGGCCCTTCAAAGCAAAATTGAAGAGCTGGGTGCTAAGATTGTTGAGATTGAAAAGAAAGATGTGGATAGTGGGGTTCAAGATCACAGTTACAGAAATTTTGACCCCAAGGTTGAGAATATCAGGAATACTATCAAAACCGTTGTTGAACAAAACGACCATATTGCAAGACACAATGCCATTATCATAAACGCTATGACTGAAAAGCTTGATAAAGCCCAGCAAGGGTCTCTTGTGGTGGATCTGGAGGAAACAGAGGATAAAATCTAGGATACGGATGTGGGTATTTCCAAAAGAACCAGAGCCAATCTGAAGTGAAAGGTTCCCCCTACTTTGAAGATGATTCAAATTTTTAAAAAGGGTGTCAATGACATGCAGAAGTTGGAAGCGGAGATGGAGTCTGTCCTCAAGACTCTGAATTAACAGTTGGGGCTTTTGGTGTTTACTTTGCTGTTCCTTTTGGTTTGACCTTTCTGGTCTGTTTCATTTGGTTGCTGCTGGTCTTTTCTCGGGTAGCTGGTCTTTTCGGTTGGACTTTTGTGTCCTCTTTTCTGTTTTGTAAACGTTGTGGTTTTGGGTCCCTGTAAAACCTGTTTTACCCCTTTTATCAAAAACTATGTATCTATGTGTATGTATGCATTCCATACATACATATACATAAATACATATGCATGTATGTATGCCATAAAGGATAGAAACATATCATACATATGTATGTCTGTGTGTATATGCATATGTATGCATACATACATGGATATGTCTATATGCATATGTTGTAGCTTCCAAAGTATGTATATTTAAAAGTTGTTGTAACATTCCAATTGTATAAATTGTTCAATGTATTTATATTATTCATACATATCTTGATTTTCTTCAGTAACATTTGCATACATACATATCATTCCACCTATCATCCTTAGTTTACAACTGCTTTAAGAATGTGTAAATAGCTATGCCATTTGCATACACACATACACACAGTTGGCCAAAAGATAGGTGCATCAAACCCTCAATAGTTCAGTATATGATAACCTCCAATACTATCAATATAAATTATATAGAAGTTGTAGACATACACATATATGGCAGAGATATATAAATTGTTCATCAATGCTATTCCTGAGTGTAGTCAATGTCCGCGCCGCACGGCTTACTATCCCAGTCTCCCACGCGAAACACCGCTAACCTTCCAAGCAAAATCTTGCCTCGACTCAGTCAGTGTGTTAACTTCTAGTTCAAAACAACAATTCGGAAATCGTTGGTAAAGCATTTCCTGAGCATCGAGTTCATCTCGAAGTTGTACTTTTGCAGAATTAATGGTGTCCCTAATGACTCGATGTCAATTGCTCTAAGAAATGGTGGGCTACTTGACTAACAATCTACCATGCCACAAATTTCTGAACAAGACTATGCTACTAACAAGTGATGAATCACAATGACCCTTTACATCTAGAAGTCCTGTTAATGACAATCAAAGTTAGACGAGTTTTGTGACGGAGGAGCAGGGTTAAATCTATGCACTTTAAAACTAATTAAGGCGATTTGAAGTATCTCTGTGGGCTACTTTGTATTACCTACCAAGAGCATTGTCATTAAGTCTTATGGATGATGAAGAACTTAAAATCCAGGAGTAACACTCATCGCACTGGTCCCTGCAATGGAGCACAAAGCTCTAGTCTCGATTTCACCTCCCTTTATAACCTTCCTCATGGTGTGACCATGGACTACGCCAGCGAAGGGCCCCTTCCACTATAATACCTGTCTGAAATTCTCAAGAAATACATTCCAAATAATTCATGATGGAGTGATCCCGATCCTTTCTAGTATTGCACCAATCTAAAGGAGATCCCTCAATGTCAAGTGCTAGTTAACCAAGAGGCCTCACCGTCTAATCCATCTTCTTATGTTGACCCGTCCACACTCACTCAAACATCTATTTCACCCTCACTCCCTACAACTCCTAGGGTCGAGATCCAAGACAAGGGTTGTGGAGAGTATTACATGAAGACTTCTTATTGTGTTAGCCATTTGGTTCCTCCTAAGTCATATGGTTTACCTATAACAGGTAGGGGACAGTCTATGATCACTATACATGTTCCCCCCACAACAACTTTTACTAAATGGGGTGAATTAAGCAAAGAGGCTGTAGATACAGAAGATGTCACTTCCTGGCTGTATAAGGAAGATAATCACGAACCCCTTTTACTTGCTCAGCACCTGCCAAGTCTAGTATGGAAAGGGTTTCCAAAATCATGCAAAGCAAAGGATATGATGGACAAAGTGGTTTTGTGTCGTCCTAAGATATGCATCTGAACTAATACTTGTTTCTCAAGGGCTAAAAGGAAATAGGCTCAACCGATTCAGATTGGTATCTCCTAGTAATTCCATTACCCTACTTGAGGAAGTACGCGTTTCAAAAATGATATTACACATCTCATGTCCATGAGGACCCTAATATCATTGTGGACTTCCATCTAACGACATGAGGGATTCCTTATCCTCTACTTCTTCCATGGACCTTGACAAATTATTTGGAGAACTTGACTTGATGTTAAGTTCCTCACCAAATCCTTTAAATTCCTGTCCACCAAAGAAAATGACAAAAGAGGAATGGTTTAAACACTACTATTGGGAATCACTTGATCCTACCTCTTGGCAACCTGAGCCACCTATTTCTGATAGTCAAACCTTGGCATTAGGCCCACCTATTCATCTACCTCGACCCAAACCCAAGAGCAAAATAGACCTGGTACAAGATTTTTGTAATCACATGAATAATTCAATCTTTACCTTGACCCCATTAGACTTTGATAACTCCGATGATGACATGCCCTTAGTTTATCCCCAACTCATAGATTGGGATCAACAAGATACACCCGTCTTAGACATTTTTGAGAATGACGAAGCAATTGCTGAGTTCCTGGGATTACGAGAAGGCATACCTAACAGAGATCATAAAGCTGGTTTTACCATTGACTTGGACAATAAAGCATATTTTGGGGAATCGGTTCAACCCTTCAGTCGCAAAAATGAGAAAAAGGATAAACAAAATAAAAAGGATGAGTCTCTAGGTGAAAACTGAAAGGCACCTCTAGACAATGAAAAAGTAAAAAGAAAGGACGCATCCGAAGGTGAAAACCTCTCTGAGGTGCCTAAGGATGGAGGTTTAAACATTCTCCTCGTTGCACAGGAAAAGTCACCCATGCTTGTTGAAGAATCAGTAGAAGTCAACATAGGCACAAAAGAGAATCCTTGATTGATTTATTTGGCAGCGTCATTGACAACACAAGAGAAATCAGAGTTCCACAACTTCTTTGAACAGAGACAGATAAATTTTGCTTGGTCATATGCTGACATGCCTAGGTTAGATCTTGAACATGTTATACATCACTTGCCTTTACAACCAAGTGCCAAACCAGTAAAATAGAAGTTGAGAAAAATGCATCCACAAATTGCGTTATTAGTCAAGGTAGAACTCAAGAAACTCTTAGACGTTGGTTTCATCAGATCTATCAACTATGCAGATTAGATTTCCAATCTTGTACCAGTCACTAAACCAACTAGGGGCATCCGCATTTGCACTGATTTTAGAGATATCAATAAAGCTTGCCCTAAGGATGATTTCCCTTTGCCTAATATAGACATGATAGTTGACATGACAGCAGGATATGAGATGTTGTCCCTTATGGATGGATTTTCAGGATATAACCAGATCAGAATTGCAACTGAAGATCAACCTAAGATAGCCTTCACTTGTCCTTGGGGAATGTATTGCTAGAATGTTATGCCCTTCAGACTCAAGAATGCAGGAGCAACCTATCAGCGTTCCATGACTACTATCTTTCATGATCTAGTGCATACTTGTATGGAGGATTATGTCGATGACCTTATTGTAAAATCCAAGACAAGGGCAGAACATCTACAGGTTTTAGAAAAGATATTTTAGAGGCTGGAGAAGTATAATGTGAGACTCAATCCAAAGAAATGTGTGTTTGGAGTCAAGTCAGGAAAGCTGTTAGGTTATATCATTTCTAGACGAGGCATTGAAGTAGATCCTGCTAAGGTGAAAGCAATCATGGACATGCCACCACCCAACAATCTTAGTCAACTAAGGACATTACAGGTAAGGTTGCAATCTATTAGAAGATTTATAACGCAGCTAGTAGACAAGACACATCCTTTTCAACATCTACTTAAGAAAGGAGTACCCTTTGCATGGACAGCTAGGTGTGAAGAGGCTTTTCAACTGATTAAAGAATATTTACTCACACCACCTGTCTTAATGCCACTTGTTGAAGGAAGACCGTTGATTATTTATATTACATCAACCCATTCATCACTCAGAGCATTTCTTGCACAGAATGACGATGAAGGTCATGAAAGGGAAGTCTATTATATCAGTTGAACTTTGGTTGGTTATGAGCTCAACTATAGTAACATTGAACGTGCCTATCTTGCAATAGTATTTTCTACCCAAAAACTGAGGCACTACATGCTAAACCATCAAACAATGCTGATTGCTAAAATAGACCCTCTGAAATATCTTCTCAGCAAGGCAGCATTAACAGGACGACTGGCCAAGTGGGTAATGATACTTAGTGAGTATGATATCCAGTATGTAGAAAGAAAAGCTATTAAAGGATAGGTCATTGCTGATCAGTTAGCTGACGCACCCATACAGACAGATCACCCATTAGTTGCAAACTTTCCTGATGAGTTCATATTCACATTTGACACAAACATAACGTGGAAACTGTACTTTGATGGCTCACATACAAATCATGGTTCAGGGGCTGGGATATTGTTTATCACACCACAGGGTGATTCCATCCCTAAGTCATTCAAGATTGCATTTCCATGCACTAACAACATGGCAGAATATGAAGCTTTAGTGATAGGGTTACGCATGGCAGTCAAGTGGAAAATCAAGAACCTACAGGTATATGGCGATTCTCAACTAGTAATCAGATAGGTAAATGATGATTATGAGACTAAGGATGATAAGCTTGCTCCATACAAGTGCATGGCTGATAGCTTTAAAGAGTACTTTGACAAAGTCAAATTTCATCAAATACCTCATGTTTTAAACAGGGCAGCCGACGCTATGGCTACAATTGCATCACTTCTTGATATTCCTAACAACGTGCCTAAGTTTGAGTTCTTGGTGGAACAGCTTTTGGTCCCAGCCTACAATATCCCAAATTCTAAAATGGTGTGTGACATCGTTGGTCCCGATTCCCCATGGTACAAAGAAATCTATGATTACCTTCATGCCGAAGTCATACCCATTGGCCTATCAAATAACCAACATAGAACATTCCTCTGCAAGTCAGCCAAATACACCATCGTCGGAGACACCCTATATAGACGTGCCTTAGATAATACCCTACTGAGATGTCTTGATTCTACTGAAGCACAAGCAACCTTGTGTGGGGTGCATGAGGGTATATGTGGTTCCCATTCTAGCGGTCCTACCTTAGCCAAGAAGATTATGAGACTGGGTTATTATTGGCCTACTATGGAAAAAGACTCATATGTCTTTGTAACAAAATTCTGCCAATGCCAAGTTCATGGAGATTTGATACATGCCCCAGCACAGGAGCTCTGTCCTATCACGTCACCATGGCCCTTTGCCCAATGGGGACTCGACCTCATAGGTAAGATCCACCCCACATCATCTAATGGACACAAGTTCATTATCACTGCCACTGAGTAGTTTATGAAGTGGATTGAAGCCATTCCTATGACATACATTACCAACACACAGATTTCTAGATTTATCCTGAACTATATCATATGTCGATATGGTGTCCCTCAGTCCATAATCACTAATAATGGCCGCCCATTTAAGAACCAAGAAGTTTGTCACTTGTGTGATGAATTTCATATCCAACATCACTTTTCCACTCCATACTACCCACAAGGTAACGGCCAAGCGGAGGCATCTAACAAGACCATTATTAGAATTCTCAAGAAGACTGTCAATGATGTTTGTCATGACTGGCATTTACAGCTTAACCCTACCTTATGGGCTTATCATACAAGTATCCGTACTCCCACTAGTGCTACCCCATATTCACTTGTCTTTGGGTCTGAAGCCATTTTGCCTATTGAGGTCGAGATTCCTTCCCTAAGGGTATCCCTGAAAGGCCACATTGATGATGAAGAGTACCGAGTGTCGAGACTCCATGAGCTAGAATTTTTTGATGAGCGAAGACAGAAGGCACTAGACCATCTTCAAGCATACCAAAATTGCCTTCGTCATAGCTATAACAGGAGGGTCTTGAACATAAACTTTGACATTGGTGACCTAGTTTTAATGGAAAACCCAAAGAATCAAGCAGAAAGACACAAACTAGGAAAGTTTGAACCTAATTGGTTAGGACCTTATATTGTCACAGAAGCTTTTGGATCAGGAGCGTACCAACTCTCTACTCCTAAAGGGGAACCATTGTCCTCACCAATCAATAGTATGCATCCACAGTTCCCACGATAGCTTCCGGGAGCCTTTGTCTTAATTAGCAAAAATGCCAGCGCAATCGTTATCAAGGTGAAAACTTAGTAAACAAAGGCCTTTGGTAATAATTTCCAGTGTTTAGATAATCTAGAAAATAGTAAAGACAAATCATTCGTCCAATAGTGAAAACCACTTCGGTGGCGCTTTGGATAGGTACCATGGTGAAAACTTGGCAAACAGGCGCCATGTGTACTCAACTCTGCTCCTTTGTCTACTATTATTCTAATCTACCCTGTACATAGTCCGCTATCCTATACATAGACCACTTCCCTGTACATAGTCCACTACCCTGTACATAGTCCTTATCCTTGTACATACTACCTATCCTTATACGTATCCTGTATCTTTCATGTCCATCACTTGTATATACCATCCGTAATAAGTGGTAGTCTTTCCCATGACCTGGAACGATTGACATTGAGCGCATTTCATATCCCCCGTTTTACCCTATTCATAATAAATTGGTCTTATATACTCGACTAGGGGCAAACACTTGACATGTGTCATATTGGTTCTTACATTGGTTGTGTTGAAGACGTAAAAACCATGGAAAATCCACAAACATCACAAAATGACCAGAGAAAACACAAAAATATTAGAAAAATTCAAAAAGACAAAAATTAAAACATTTCAAAAATCCAAAAATAGAGTCAGAGTCAGTTGCACTTGTCAGTCTTTGTCATTTGTCGAACTACGTTGCCTTTGCGACTGGATGTAGGAAAGGCCATCTGCCGATGTGCCCCTGAGGCATTAGGTTAGTCCGTTTAGGTTTGTCTGTATAAAGTCATGAGTCAATCCATATGTCTATATGACAAGGTCATTGGTCGTGTCGAACTACGAGGTTTCTGCATGTATAACGTAGGCAAGGCCATCAATCGATGAGCCCTCGAGGCCACACTAGGTCAGCCCATTAGGGTTTTTCACATTCACTTTCACACACGTCTTTTATTTGTAGTCAGTCTTGTTGGTCAAGTCAAGTCAAACTACGAGGTCTCTGCATGTATAATGTAGGCAAGGCCATCAATTGATGAGCCCCCGAGGCCGCACTAGGTTAGTCCTTTAGGGTTTGTCGTCACACACAGTCAATTTTCCACGCATCGTCTCAAGTCATGCCTCAATCTGGTGAACAAGTCAGCAATGTCTATAAGTCAAATCAAACAACTGGCCAAACAAAATAATTCAAAACAGATCAACCAACAGTTTGCTACAGGATGTGTCCTTGGAAATAGACGTTATCAAAACAATCAACCTATGTCTTATACAGGATGAGTCCTTCCTGCATAATCGATAAGGTCAAACATAGCCTTATATAGGTTATCACATCAACGGCATCTGACTCAACATCTTATACGATACATGTCTTTCTGAAACCAGGCTTTGTCATGCCTTATACAGATAGTCATAACATCGAAACCAGACTCACAGTCTTATCCGGTATGTGTATCTCCTGCAATCAGGCTCTATCAATCAACAAATCAAACAAAAAAATGATGTTTTGGAAAATATTTTATTGGCTTATTGACTTTATGGCTTGTTTATCTTATCATTTATCTTGTATTGATGATTGGGATTCACGTTACTAGCTTTCTCAAGGATGTCCCATGAAGGATTTAGAGAAGCAACGATGTATCAGAATTCTATTTTCTTTGACTGTTGTTTGTCAACTGTCTTTTAAATTTGATTTGTTTTCATGTTACTAGTTTCCTCAAGGATGTCCCATGAAGGATTTAGAGGAGCAATGACGTATCATGACTCGTCTTTTACTTTGTTTGCTGTATGTGGTTTGTCCTAACAAAAAGACTGGGGCAACTTGTGCCCTTAGTATGAGTTAATGACAATCTTTGTCTGCGACTGTCTGTTATTAGCAAGTGGATGACCTTGCACACCTTGATCTATGTCATATCATGGTGTTTTTCTCCATTTGTATTAGTCCTACCCACTGATGATAAAGTGAAATACCTTTTGTGATACGAAAAAATATCGAAGATTCCTAATACTAACATCTATCTTCTATCTTTCATTCTTTGTCGATCTTTCTTTTCGCACTAACTGTTCTTCTTTCTTGCATTATGATGAAGTCCTATGACACAAAACGGTGTATATCATCCTGCATCAACATACATGTTAGAAACATTCATACATATAGGCATAGTTCATATCTAGATCATCATGGCATAATAGACAATACTCATTAAAAACAATACATATTATAAGCATTTCATGTACAAAGCAACTGTAAATATGGGCATCACATTACATTTGTATAACATCATAGGTCATCTGCATCATACATATAACATCACATTGCATCTCATAATCATATAGGATCATACATCATATAGGACCATACATCACATAGAATCAAAATTATCTCATTAGTTGCATAAACATCATAAAATACATATACTCATCCATCACATAGGCATGTCATATAAACATCACATGTATAAATAAATATTGCATAATCAGTACATAGAAATGCATATCATGAGAATCGCATCCAAAATCATATATATATCGCTCAAATGTGTCAACTCACAATGTCATAATGTATCAATAATACATGGAAGCCTGCAGGCTATAAGATCAAAATACAGTGTCTCAAATGAATCTCAAGCAGTATCTCTATCCTGAACTGCCACTGCCATCATGTTGGGAGTGTGTGGGAGAATGATGTTGGGAACCTGTTGATCTATGAGCTATGGGAGGTCTGTCATATGGCCCTACTCTACGTGGTTGATCCACCCTCTCTGTGCTAACTGTCCGCGTGTGGGTCCTAGTCTGATACCTGCTACTGTGTGTCGTTGAAAAACTGGGAGCCCATCTCTCTAGGGGAACCTCCGCCTCATATAGGTCCTGATAGTATCTCTCCCTCTCTCCAGCTCTGACTAGCTCTCTGGCGAGTGTAGCTGATGGTCCTATACATAATGCTCTAAGCTCTGTGAACCATTGCTCAGTCTCCTGTCGCTGAGCTATGGCCTGATCCCTATCCATCAAAGCTCTGTCTCTCTCCACTCGATAGGCATCCCTCTCAGCCATCAATACTCTCATCTGATCCTCCAAGGAGGCAACCTGGGCTCGCAATGTATCCATGTCTGGATCCTCCGCCCCTCTCTCATCCTATCTGGCCCTGTCTATCCCATCCTCCTCCTCATCGAGCTCCTCTAGGATCTGATCTCGGATCTCTCTCTCGTGATCATCATCCTCATCATCGTCCTCCTGGTAGGCACCTAGCAACCCAAGGGCATCAACCTCTGCCTCCTCTCCAACTGCCTCCTCGACACCTCCCTCATCTCTTCCTGCCTCCTCAGCACCTACCTCCGCCTCTACTAGGATATCTGGGATGTCTGGGATAATAGCCTCTGCTGGCTGCTCCCCCTCACCACCTCTGGCCACATCTAGCATAGCCACATCCTCCTCTCCTCCCCTCTCCTCCCAGATCGGTGACAAGGTTGGTCCTCATCCCCATCGACCATGCCTCCCTCTCCTACCTCCACGTCGGCCACCTCTGCCATCATCCCCTCCATCACCATGGCCTCCTCTGCGTCCTCGGCCTCTCCCTCTGCCTCGTCTGCCTTGTGGACCTATACCACGCTGCTCTACCGGTGTTGGCTGCCCTGGATCTGTCATGGGAATCGGCCTGTGTACTGCCCACCACTGATCATAAGCTGGAGTGGTCCCTAGATTTGCTGGTCTATCCCTCCATCTCCATGGAAGTGCCTATAAACCATCAATATCTACCTCCACAGTGGCGACTAGAATCTCTGGCCCCCATAGCAGGACCTCTCGTGATGACTGAGCAAACTCTGCTCTCCCTCGAGGTACATCCTGTACCTCTCCAAACTATCTCAATACCCGGTCCGACAAATGCCGCTCTATAATGTGCATATGGGACACTGTTCGTCCCACCAAATACTGTGTCTGTCTACAAAATGGCAGGTGCTCATCCTCATCTGACCACTGCTCGCAGCCTAGGTACGGTCTCCATGTAAACTCTTGCATGGTGTCTGTAGCATTTCTAAAGTAGCCTGTGTCCCCAATATGATGCTGTGCGGTTGCCCCTGCATAATGGAAGGCATATGGAGCTCTGTGACATATGTCTATTGTAACAGGTGGTCTGAAAATAGTGATATGCTCCCACGCCCATATCATCAGAAGCGTGGTACCGTAGCTCATTGACTGTGCTTCTCTATAGGAAATGTCATGCAAGTGGAAGTACAACATCCCTAGCACACAGGAACCCCAGGCATATACAACTCGACGCTCGAGCATTCCCACTAACATCTCCCCCCATCCCACGGGAAATCCATGACCTCGGCGGTCAGGCAGTACTATACCGCCTATCAATGTCGCTACTAGACAGTCTAACTGTTTATACCTCTGAGCCAATACCCGCCACCTAATCTCATAGTCATCAACCCCTAGCTGTCTAACGTTGGCATGGGGGTAATATCTACACATCTCAACAATCCCCCTCTGAGTATCATAGACCACCCGTGTCCCTCTAATAGGCAGTCTCAGTATCCTATATACATCTTCTAATGTCACCGTGGCCTCTCCAGTCGGTAGGTGGAAGGATGATGTCTCAGAGTGCCACCTCTCACATAACGCTATCAATAATCCCTGATTTGCTCGAATCTGGGGCATATCGGTCACATGCAACAAACCCAAATGCCATAGAGTCTGTCGCTCGGCCGGCCGCAAATTGTCTCTGAATCAAAACGTCATGGGTCTCAACTCCCGTGTATAAATAGGGTCTAGTACAACCTGCAACAACATTATACATGCCTCATGTTAGTTGGAATCATCTATCCTAGGGCGAAATGACTGTTTTAACATAAAATGCAAATGTGTTGTTATTTTGCACATGCGTCATTCTTTTACACATGCATCATTTTTTCACAAATGCGGTTCACAAATTCTATATGCGTCAT
This sequence comes from Sequoia sempervirens, assembly GCA_007258455.2. Classification (NCBI taxonomy): domain Eukaryota; kingdom Viridiplantae; phylum Streptophyta; class Pinopsida; order Cupressales; family Cupressaceae; genus Sequoia; species Sequoia sempervirens. Next base: position 50 of record VDFB02133473.1, on the reverse strand, counting down.
TATTAAACAAATGCAACTCATATTATTCAAATGCGTCACAAAACCACCAT
>VDFB02133472.1:0-30550 GCA_007258455.2 Sequoia sempervirens | reverse complement strand
ATACAACATTATTTTAAAATTAATAATAATAATAATAATAAATTTATTAAATTAATAAATGATTATTAATTATCCTAATTGATGATCGACCAAAATTGCAGAACTAAAATAAGATTTACAAGTCGTCTGTATGGAAGCTGGCATACGATGTGCTGAGACCAAATGATTTCTTAAAATGCTCGTCCAACACATCGACCCTGGAATGCCTCTTCCATTGAAAGTAAGGTAGAAACCAAAGAGTAAATTAATTACTATCTAAATTCGGGTGTAAGCGATCTCGCAGATTTTATGGGAATTGAATGCCTCCCAATGTTGCATGTGAAACGGCTTCTACAGTTTCTAGGTGGATTTGGATGTTTCATGTTCATGAATGCATGTGAAACGGCTTCTACTATTGAATCTTGATCCACCTCAATCATGGTCGTTGCCTCAAGTTCCAACGCAAGTAGCAGCATTGTAGTGCTGATCTCCTCGCATGAGCCATGCCAGTAGGGGCACACCGCAGCCCAGGCTCTCCACCGTCGAATTCCACCCGCAGTGCGATAAAAGCCCTCCTGTCGCTGGGTGGGACAGTATTAGCAGTTGAGGGACCCATCCATGAATTACAAAGATTATGCCCTTCAATCCATTGTTCAAAACCCTTGGGCAGGACATCTTTAGCTTGAGCTTCATCTTCTTCGGGTTCCACCTGTAGAACCAAAATGAAGGGCTTCTCTGCAGCTTCAAGCCAAGTACAAGCTCAGTCCATTCTTCGTCTGAGGGCCCACCTCACTGCAAAGGAGACAGAGATCACTGATCCGGGCGGCCGAGCGTTGAGCCATGAAAGTATACGCCTTGAAATTAAAGTATACGCTTTTCAATCAATGGTTGAAAGTAAATCAATGGTCTACACCATAACAACCATTAGATTGTACTTTTTAGCTTTGTCTTATTGAAATAGGATATGCCTTCAGTATAAATTATATTTAAGATGTGACGAGTCAATTAAAAGTGGGATTGAAAATAGATCGAGATGTCATATGACAAATATATTAAATACTAGCACTTGCATTTAGAGGAGGCTCAAAGATTATGTCGATAGAAACTATATGTATGTTAATATTAAGTGCATTATTATTTCCAAATCCAGTTACATGTTAATGTCGTATGCAAACTATTCAATAGACATATTATTTATGCTTTTGCAAGGTGCATGGAGACAAGGAGTGGTTGGACAATATTTTTTACTAAAATAATTATTAACTATATTTAAGATGTAACGAATCAATTAAAATGGGGTTGAGAATTAGATCAAATGTCATATGACAAATATATTAAATGAAATACATGGTAGATGTGATATAAAGATTTAAATCTAATTAAAAAATTATAGATATTCATAATTATTTAGTATGAACCATTGGAAGTCAATAGTGGCATGGTGCGATGGTTAAGTTGTTGTGTTGGTATTCTTGCCATTAAGGTTCAAACCCCATTGGGGTGTAATAGTTGAGAATTTATAGTGGGTATGAGGTCCCCCATTTGTGACCTTACCGGTTCATAGCTCCAAATCAAAAGTGTTTATCCCTCTTAATAAAAAAAAGTATTAATCATTGGAAGAATTGAGATCTTCTTATTGTTAATAAATAAAGAGACTAGAAGTTATGTATATATTTGAGGAATCTTCTTCATCTAAGATTTTTTTTTTTTTTTTCTTTTCTTTTCTGAACTTGCATTATCCAATCTTTCTTGAAAAGAATAGTGTGAGGAAGGGATTCTACTTTGTTTATACATGTAAGGAGAAAATTAATTTGTTTTCCCCTTTCATTTTTACATTATTTTGTGAGATATATATTGTAACTTTAACATAATTTATTTAGCTTTTATGTTATGTTCATTGTTCTTAAGTTTAATTCTAGTCTTTTGACATGCAATACTTTTTAGCTTAAATTTTGTATGATTTTGATTTTTGGGATGAAATTTTTTTTATGATTTTATGTTTTTTGTTAGACTAGAATCATGATTTCATCTTTAATTTTAAAATTAAAAATTATATTTTTATTGTTATCTGTTAATATATGCATTAAAATAATTTAGTTATGTATTTAAAGTAGTATTTAAAAGTATCAACATAAAATATTTTTGAATATATATATTGGGGCAAAAAGATATATTATATTGTGTTTCATTGAAAAAGTGACCTTAGGTCTAATGGTTAGATCACTAAGATCAATACTTTTTCAAGAACATTGGAATTCAAATCGTCAAGGGTATGAGATTAACTTACAACCTAAAAGGTGAGTCAATCAACCTTAGATTTGAATTTTTTTGGGAGTCTTAGAGATTGAATTTCGATGTGATGCAATGATGTAACTAGTTAAACTATGCAAATGCAACATTCTGATATATGAATTATGACAAACTGAGAGCAAATAGACAAATTTAAATTCCAAAAAAGTAGAAGGTAGACACTGATGCACTTGGGGTTCAAATTTGAGTTGATTTTGGGTGGTAAGGCGTAAGGACGTCCTAGACTGAGGACCTAGATCTAGAAACTTCTTTCACAAGCCTAAGGTCCTTGGTCTATATAGCTTCTTTCTTTTGGGTTTGGTAGTTGGATCTTCATTTGTTGCTAAGATAATGTAGATTTCATGTCTTGTCAAAGGGCTTATCCTTTTAATAAAAAAAAAAAGTATTAATCATTGGAAGAATTGAGATCTTCTTATTGTTAACAAATAAAGATCTTAGAAGTTATGTGTATTTATTTGAGGAATCTTCTTCATCTAAGATTCAATTTTCACATAGACAAATTTAAATTCCAAAAAAGTAGAAGGTAGACACTGATGCACTTGGGGTTCAAATCTGAGTTGATTTTGGGTGGTCTAAGGCGTAAGGACGTCCTAGACTGAGGATCTAGATCTAGAAACTTCTTTCACAAGCCTAAGGTCCTTGGTCTATATAGCTTCTTTCTTTTGGGTTTGGTAGTTGGATCTTCATTTGTTGCTAAGATAATGTAGATTTCATGTCTTGTCAACTTGTATGACTAATGATGCATGAATGAACAAATTGTCTTCAATCTTCCTCCAATCCTTTTTATATTTGTAACATGCACACATAAAGGGAGGGGAAGGGTTGTGCCATATAGGGACTTACCTCAATCAAACCTCATGTTGGTATTTCTACCTCCATTATGGTAAAGTTGATGATAAAAAAGTGTGTATCCTTTTGAGGGATAGAGGCTAAATGATAACAAGTAATGAATTGACAACTTGTTGCAACTCAATGCTCAGGTTTGATCTCCTTGATGGGTTGAAGTCATGCTCATCACCTTCAAGAATTGATTGCAAAATGACTTGATTTGATTTGAAGACCTACAAGCATTAGTACTTAAAAATGAAATGCATGCAAAAACATGAACAAACTCACATAAAACTTGACATGATGCTTGAATGATGAAATGTTGCAATAATTTTGTAAATTCTACTCTTCACTATTCTTGAATTGATTTTTAGGACCTTCACTTCCTCAAATAAAATTGCTAGGAATAAAATGGTGCAAATACTTTGTATTTATATGTTTTTCTTCTAATTTCCCAAAAATTAAATCTTGATCGACGATAATTAGAATTTTAATTTCAAATAATAAATTACCAATACCAACATATTTGAATTTCGGGCCAACTTAAGAGGTCTAGGGGTTGCTACCACAATAGTGTGTCTCACTTTTAGGACATGTTGATTTTTTCCTGAAATCACTTTTTTTAGAAAAACTAATGATTTAAGCCAGAGATATTTCATCTAAAATTTTTAATTGAAGAGATAGATAAGACCCACTTAGATCAAATCCTTGGATAGAACTCCTCTAGTATTAAATCATACCCACAATGGAGTTTCCTTTGCACCTATCAAAGGTGCTGGCAAAAAAAACACTTTTTCTTTACCTTTTGAGGGATTAAATAACGTCATTTAGAAATTATATTTTACAAGATTGTATCCCTTGAAACGAGCTTTCCAACAAGTATAGTTTTGATATGTTTTCATTTTATCATGTATTTAATTTTTAATTTTTTGAATATAGGTTTTTCTTGAACTTGACTTTTTTTTTGAAGTGGAACAATATAAACCATTGTAATAAAAAAAATACCCTTTCCTAGGTATTGATGTCCTTGTTTCACAAAAAAAAAAGAAAAAAAGAAAAATGGATTTTGATAATATTCACAATAAGTTGGGTTTATGCGACACATGTATGTCCAAATTATAGTTACCCGACTTGAAAATTAATTAAAAAAAAATATATAAAAAAAATTATGGAAAAATATCCTTTCCCTATATATTGATGTTGAAATCTATATTTCAAAAATTAGAATTTAATCCTTTATAGAAAAAAAGTTATGTTGTATGACACAAATGTTACTTTATGAAAATGTTGTTTTCTATTTAAAACTAGTTATTTAGGAGATGTTGAAAGATTCATGATTTATTTTGGTTTTTTTTGAAAATATATTTAGAGATCTACGATTTCCACAAATCACTAGTTTAGAATCATCTTTAAATTCTTAATGGTTTACTTGTTATAGGTCTCGAGAAGATGAAAATTTTTGCTAAAAATATTGATGTGAATGTCCATCTTGGGCAAAAGTGAGAACCATGATTGTGATTTCACCCAAGGTCTGAAGTGCTCTAGACTAGATCCCTCCTTTTGGGATCCAAAGTGTCAAATGCAAAATATTAAATGCATATTTTAACTTTCCATATTTGATTTTTGATAAATGTTAAAATGGCCATGAAATGCATAACTTAGGAAATTAGGTCCATAATTAAGTCCAAGAATGTAGGAGGGAGAAAAACCTAGTGTGAAATTGTCAAGGGTGGCAATTTACGACGCTACATATTGATAAAAGAGAATCTACAATCATACACAATAAAGAGATTTCCACATATCCAAAGGTATAAATAAAGAAAGAAGAAGAAAAATACAAGGAAAAAGGCAAGGGGGTTTCACAAAAAAACTACTAACCCCTCCAAACATAATAATCATTAAATCAAGAAGGGAATCAAAGGAACCACAAAAAGTTTTGAAAAGGAGAAATTAACCCTAGTCATGCCAAATCAATTGAAGAAGGATCTCAAATTTGTCTAAAGGAAAGGAACACCAATTAGACATTACATTTACCAACATTTTTAGATTCCCATCTAGCCAAACAATCAACCACTTTATTACATTTGCTTTGAATATGTATTAAATAAATAAAATCAAAATTAGGAACCAAACATGGCATCTACTCAACTAGAGATCACAATTAATAGGAAATTATCGAAGACATCCATTTATTTAAAAGAACCACCAAATTCATGGATTCCATCTCTCAAATAACATTTTTCCATCCCAATTCACAAGCTTTGGCTAAAGCTACAAGAAGAGCATGAGACATTATTTTATTATTTATAAATTTTCCCATATATATAGTGAAAAAAATGAGCCAAACATTGATTATCTTAGAAACATAGAGCCAAACATTGATTATCTACAAATTTTTGATACCCTTAGGTGACCCCTTGATGAGCCATCAATATTAATTTTGAAGAGACCCAAAGTAGGTGGAAACCACTTATCAATACTATTCACCTTCTTAGAAATATTCACTTGCACAACATTCTAAATATGGCTAGTTGAATCAAGAGAGGGAAAAGATCCTCTAGTGGAAAACTTGGTCTCGATAGTCTCCTTGAATAAAAGATTTATCCCCTAATAAACTTGAATGAGACGACTCTAATGCTCTTGGAAAATTTATCCATTTCTTTCTAATCAAATCCACCATAGAATAAAAATGGGACCAAGATCCCACATAATAACTAAATATATATGTATTATAAGTGGATGCCTCATGTTATCCCATAACTCAAATAAAGAAGAGGTATATAAATAATAGGTATATTCTAAATTCTACACCATAAAACCCATGTTTCTAAGGAAAAAGAGAGCTAAAAAGGAAAAATGAGCAACCACTTCTTCACATAAAACACATCTAGAGGGCTCAAGATATCATCACTTTATGATATTATCCAAAATGAAGCATTTACTCTAACTTGATAACCAAATAAAAATATTACATTTGGGTGAACTATTTTTCTCCATGTTTTTCTCCACTACAAAAAAGCTATTTTCATACCTTTCTTATATTTGAGATATTCATAGCCAATAGAAGCCAAATAAATTTCTTTAAAAGATGTAATTAGTGAAATTAAAATAACACAAAAATATTTCTTAGGTCTTACTCAAATGAAGGGTTAGTCATCATCTATTAGTATTGTGTATCAATGATAACAAAATCAACATTTATTGTTAATTTTAGTACCAAATATTAGCAAAAAGGTGTATATCAAATAAATTCATACATTTTCTTGTGTCAAATATAAGAGATAGTTAATGATCAAATCATCAAAATTCAATGCAATCCCTTTAATTACTTTTAGTATTGTTAACTCAAACTATAAGACTTACTCAAAGTTAAGGAAGTTTCAAACATAAGCACTCACATAACATGGGGCCAACACTATTCCTTAGCACCACATACTTTTGTATATACATATATTATCTCAGTGAGAATTTATATTAGTACCAATGATAATTTTATATGCAATATTAATCCATATCAACCAAACCAGATCATGTTTGTGGTCCCTATTATGTGCTCTCAAATTGTAAATAATTAGTTGTTACAATTTATTTTAATCATTTTTCCAATTCTAAATTTTAAAATTTACATAATCTAAATTATATATCTAATTTTAATCCAACCCATTCTAATCCAATTCATTCTAATTTATCCATCCAAATCTGTCATCAAAATAAAAATCAACCTCTAGAGTAATCAAAATCAATCTCATAAAAAATACTCTTAATCAAAATCCCAACCGTCATCCACCATAATTTTCATCTTAAATCCCCTCATCATAATTCATAATCTAAATTATATAATCTAATCAATCCCCTCATCCAAGTTCAATTCTTATTCACAATCCAATCTTCATCATAATCCAAAACTTTAGGTAATAAAATTGAAAACAAGAAAAAGTTTAAATTTTAAGGACATCCCAATGAACTCCAATCCACTCATCCAAATATGACTCTAGTCCCTAATCAATCATCCCTTAGTCCAATCAACATGAATCAAAACCCAATCAATATAAATATCTTACATCAAATAAAAATTGCTTGGGAAATTAGCCTATCCTAAATATAAAACATTAATCAACTCAAATCATCTTAAAGGTATTGATTATTGATCCTTTATCCAATTCCATTCCAACCAACCCTATCTACGTCTAATATAATCTAATCCCAAGCTAATCTAACCCCCGTCACATTTTATCTCAAATTTAAATCTAAAATTATGACTTCATTTTGTTTTGATGAATCTCCTTGATGACCTAACAACCCCATCTTTGATCATGATGATGCTATTTTTTTTCAATCAGGAAGAATATGATCCCTATGAAAATAATGATTCTTGTGGGTCGAGATAAATTCATCTTGAATCCTTAGATAACATTACCTCAAACAAGCTTGTCATAAGTTCTAATCCCTCACCCATCAATGAATTCCCTCATGAACCCATAGATGGTATTGCCTTAAAGAAAGCTTGCCATAAGCTCTAATCACTCACCCATCAATTATCAAACCAAGAACTGGCTAGCACAAGATATTTTGTTGAGTCTAAATATATATCCATTAGTCATTCTTATGCTCCCCTTGAGAAGGTAAACACATCTCTAACCTAATTTCTACATCGCCAATCCATATTCAAAACTAATCCTCAACAATTATCCTTCGATCATCCTTCCCCTACCTTTGACAAGGGAAACTCATCTCTAATACAAGGCATGCATCATCAATATATATTCCAAATCCCCATTGCACATGAGTGCCTTATAGGGCCTCCTCTTATGCTAACCCTTCATCCTCAAAACCTTCACTTTTCAAGCCATCCTAACCTAAACACCAATCAAATAATGTCACATTTATGTATTTCTTCCAAGGACTATTCACAAAGAACCATAGGACAAAAAGAACAAATGAAGTTATGTCATCCCATAACATCACTAATCACATGCCATTGAAATGTCTAATTTACTATGTGGTCATTAATCCCAAATACCTCAAATCCATTAAATTCACCATCCATAAATACCAAAAATCCCTCCCATCCTTTTGCACAATTCAAAGAGTCCTTGCATACACTAATCACTAACAACACAAAACACCAATCCTCCCTTATATCATCTAGAAAAATCCACATATGTCAAGATCTTATTCCAAAGCATGCCCACACATTTCATCGATCCAAGAATCCAACTAATCCCTTTCATGATCCCTTACCATCTCAAGATCCAATTATCCCAATTGAACCTATCCATGAACCACAATTCTACCATTATGGTTCCACTATCACCACCACTACTCCTTTCCCATCTAACAATGAATTTGTGTCATATTTCCACAACGACAAGTATGCTATCAAAAATCAAGTTAGTCAAAATATGCATTATCGAGGCAAAGGGTTAGGCCTCCATGAGCAAGGCATCTTAAAACCCATCCAAATAAAAGAAAATCTAGGATGTCAAGGCCTTGACTATATATCTCATGACAAAGATGCTAGTCACTCCTCCACTAAGGCTACGGAAACTTCTTCCAAAATCAAAATCAAAATCAAAATCAAAATAGGTGCTTCTTCTCACTCTTCTCATGAGATTTCTACCATCAATCCTTCCATTGACCCATCATCTCCATCACTAATACATGCATTGATCTTAACCACCCATCCCCTAAATCCCCAATAGGACCAACAAACACATATATCATGGTACTTGTTCCAAGATGATGAAACCATCGCCTAATTCATAGGATTTCAAGATACTATATCCCCATGGGACCATACCTTTGTCTTTGAAAGCGTTTTGGATGCCGAAACATATAAAGTAACAAATCCAAAAAGATCCAAAGATCACCATGTCACAATGTGCCAACATACACATACAAAGAAAAATTTGATCCAAAATCAAAACAGATCGAAAAGGCCACCAAGGCCCACCAAAGACAAAGCAAGTACAAAAACAATGTGTATCCCCAAATAAAAAGTATCTTCCAACTCTGCATCCCCATTTGTTCCTCCAAAGGCTACTTCCTCCACTAAATCCAAAAATATGAAAATCTAATCCAAAATCAATATAGATCAATAAATCCACCAAATCTCACTAATTAAAAAGCAAGCACAAAAAAAAATGTGGATCCCCAAATAAAAAGAGATGTATTCAAAAGGAGCTTCCAACTTTGCATCCCAATCCTAAATTTCTCCATCTAAATCCACGCATCCCCATCCTAATCATCCCACATCTATTTTGAGTCCCTACATCCCAAAATCCACAATCTCAACCCCCCCTCCTAAACATCCTTAATAAATTTTGGGCCCCTTCATCTTCAAAATCTATAGCCCCAATTAGCCCATTGAAATCAAAACCACATCCTAACCCAAAGCTTCACACTCCAACATGGTGTGTACAACCATTGGTCTTGGTTCCCCTTGGTCTCATGATCTTACCTCATGTCATCAAATCCCATCCTTGCATCCTACTATCTTTCAACCCCATATCTACTATCCAACATACATCCCCCATCATGTCCTGTCAATCCTAATACAATATAATAATTTCACTCACTATTTGATAACATCTAGAGTATAAATATTTTTAGTGCATCCAATCTAAATAAGTAAACTTCTTATAGAATATTTGCCTTGGAAAAGGACTCTACTAGGAGATAGCTAGAAGATGGAAATCAAGAACATAAAAAAATTTGCTTTTTTCAATCTTATTTATATGATTTTTGTTAAACTTCTTGCTTATATGTCTTATTTTTCATATTTTCTTTAGAATTTAATTTTTAATTAAATAATTACAATATAATAACAATTAATTTAGTGGTACATTGATATTAAATTATAAAAATATATATATATATAAATACTTAATTGCAATTTTATATACATCAATTATTAGAAAACAGCTATTATAATTTATGTTATTAAAAATTATTTTCTATAATAAGATTTTAAACTACTTTATAATATGTACCATATTTTGTATTTTGTTACATACTATCTTTAAAAGTTTCAGATTTTCAATGAAAATCTTCCACTAAACTTTCATCTTCTTATGTCATTTCCTTGTAGAATGCTTACAATTCATGTATGTAATCCAATCCATATTACTTATAAAATAGTCATATTCTATATTTATGTAACTCCAACTAAAAATAATAATTATAAAAGTCACTCTATCCAAATATCTATATACTTTAAAAAACTATAAATTTATGTTAGATATGGATAACCATACACACAAACAAAATTAAATTCAAAATTCAAAAGAAAATGTATAATTATCATTTATATCTATACAATTAATTCAACAATCAATTCCGTTTATAGATGTTAATATTTATGAAATCGTCCTATATAAATATCTTGAGCTTTTAAAAACTATCAATCACTATAAAATCTATACAATTATACAACTCTAAAAAAAATATACAATTTTATATTTTTAAAAAAATTACAATTACTTTTTTACATAAATAAATAAAACTAATTCACCACTCACTACCTTTGCAATGAAGCAATTCGGAACCTTGTGTGAAGACACCAATCCATACCCATTTTCCTTTACCCAGTTCGGTAACAAAATAATTGGGTGTAATCCCAGATATATGGAAGTTTAAGTTGGGATAAACACAAACTATAATAAAACATATCAAAATAGCATTGGCATTGGCAGAACTCTCCGGCCTCAATTGAAACAAACCTCCAACTTCGACCACTTCAGAGTAGTCAAGAACATATACATTTGGCAATTCAGAGAATTTTTTCAGCGAGCCCACATTAAATACTGCCCTCGGGCATATTATCACATCCCTTAGCCATTTCTGCACATTGCTTACAATTTGAGAGGGGTGCACAAAATCAAATGAATCAATAATAATAAATAGACTTCCACATTTCTATTTCAAAAAAATTATTTTACCTGTATGTTACTATTTTATGGTTCAACATCTGATCTGTCGTTTGTAACGACTACCAGCGTCTTCAATCTCTCACAGTACTCCATGCTGACTATACACGGCAAATTCTAGCAGGAATTGACTTCCAACTTCTCCAGTGATCTCAAACGGTCTAAACCTCTATCTTCTCCAATTCGTAGCACATTCTCAAATCAATTATTTTAAGAGAAGTTAATTCCTCAAGACTTGGAAGCCTTCCAAATTCTGGATAATCACTAAAGTTCAGAGTCTCCAGTGACCTCAGACTTTCCAAACCTTCTATCTTCTTTAATTTGTGGCATTTTTTCAATTGAATTTTTGTTAGATAAGTGATTTCTGTAAGACTTGGAAGCACCTCCAACTCTGGACACTCACTCATCTTGAGCTTCTCCAGTGATTTCAAATTCTTTAAACTTTCTATCTTCTCCAATTTGTTGCACTTTTGCAATTCAAATGTTTTTAGAGATGTAAACTCTGCAAGACTTGGAAGCCCATCTAACTCTGTTCTCAGCTCCCGCAATGATCTCAACTCTTGTAGACCAGCTATATTTTCACCTTGTTGCTATCTTCCAATTTCAGAAATTCTGACACTAATTCTGCAAAACATGGAACCCGGTCTAACTCTTCACAATTCACTATCTGCAGTTTCTGGATGTTTTTAAGGCCACACGCACCTCTGATGTCCTTCAGGGCATTACAGTTAAAAACATTTATGATCTTCAATGTTGCTGGCAGGGTTTCCAAGACCTTAAGATCCTTATTAATGGAAAAGAATCTCAAGAAGGGGCAACTATCCCCACTAATTGAAATCTTGGACACTTCCATGCCCTGTAGATTTATCTTCTTGAGCATGCACCCTAACCCAAAACTCAACTCCCAGATGGATAAATGATTTTGGTAAACACTTCACTCCTGACTGCCTTATATATAAATCTCTTAAGCAATTAAAATGCTCGAGGAAATCTCATAAAGCTTCCAACTTCTTACACCCTTGGATTCTAAGTGTAGTTAAAGAGGACAAATTTCCAAGAGAACTTGGCAAGGTTGTCAAGAACTCACTCCCTATCACCAACTCGGTTAACTTGTTAGCTGAAAGATGTTAACTGGCATTTTTTCAATTGAATTGATGTTAGATAAGTGATTTCTGAAAGACTTGGAAGCACCTCCAACTCTGGACACTCACTTATCTCGAGCTTCTCCAGTGATTTCAAATGCTTTAAACTTTCTATCTTCTCCAATTTGCCGCACTTCTGCGATTCAAATGTTTTTAGAGATGTGAATTCTGCAAGACTTGGAAGCCCATCTAACTCTATCGTCAGCTCCCGCAAATGATCTCAACTCTTGTAGACCAGCTATTTTCTTCACCTTTTTTCTACCTTCCAATCTGAGAATTTCTGAAGACACTAATTCTGCAAAACATGGAACCCCATCTAACTCTTCACAGTTCACTATCTGCAGTTTCTGGAGGTTTTCATGGCCACACGCACCTAAAATGTCCTTCACGGCATTACAGTAAAAAATATTTATAATCTTCAACGTTGCTGACAGGGTTTCCAAGTCGTTTAGATCCTTAGTAAAGGAAAAGAGACTCGAGAAAGGGACAACTATCTCCACTAATAGAAATCTTAAGACACTTTCGTGCCCTGTAGATTTATCTTCTTGAGCATGCACCCTAACCCAAAACTCAACTCCCTGATTGTGGTGTAGTATATCTGCAAATTTTGAAGATGGATAAATGATTCTTGTAAACACTTCACTCCTGACCGCCTTATATATAAATCTCTTAAAGCAATTAAGATGCTCGAGAGATTCTGATAAAGCTTCCAACTTCTTACACCCTTGGATTCTAAGTGTAGTTAAAGAGGACAAATTTCCAAGAGAACTTGGCAAGGTTGTCAAGAACTCACTCCCTACACCAACTCGGTTAACTTGATTAGCTGAAAGATGTTACCTGGTATTTTTTCAATTGAATTTATGTAGATAAGTGATTTCTGAAAGACTTGGAAGCACCTCCAACTCTGGACACTCACTTATCTTGAGCTTCTCCAGTGATTTCAAATGCTTTAAACTTTCTATCTTCTCCAATTTGTTGCACTCCTGCAATTCAAATGTTTTTAGAGATGTGAATTCTGCAAGACTTGGAAGCCCATCTAACTCTATTGTCAGCTCCCGCAATGATCTTAACTCTTGTAGACCAGCTATTTTCTTCACCTTGTTGCTACCTTCCAATCTGAAAATTTCTTAAGACACTAATTCTGCAAAACATGGAACCCCATCTAACTCTTCACAGTTCACTATCTGCAGTTTCTGGAGGTTTTTATGGCCACACGCACCTGTGATGTCCATCAGGGCATTACAGTAAAAAATATTTATGATCTTCAACGTTGCTGGCAGGGTTTCCAAGTTGTTTAGATCTTCATTAAAGGAGAAGAGTCTCAAGGAAGGGACAACTATCTCCACTAATAGAAATCTTGGACACTTTCATGCCCTGTAGATTTATCTTCTTGAGCATGCACCCTAACCCAAAACTCAACTCCCTGATTGGGGTGTAGTATATCTGCAAATTTTGAAGATGTATAAATGATTTTGGTAAACACTTCACTCCTGACTGCCTAATATATAAATCTCTTAAACAATTAAGATGCTCGAGAGATTCTGATAAAGCTTCCAACTTCTTACACCCTTGGATTCTAAGTGTAATTAAAGATGACAAATTTCCAAGAGAACTTGGCAGGTTGTCAAGAACTCACTCCCTATCACCAACTCAGTTAACTTGGTTAGCTGAAAGATGTTACCTGGCCGTTCCTTCAAGCTGGTTCCTCTTAAATACAGCTTTGTTAATTCTGAGAGGCACAACAATTTCCTGCAACCATTAAGACTCAAATACCTGTGCTTTGTCATGTCTTCCAGAACATGTAACTCCGACTTGATGATGAGCTGAAAGCAGCCTTCTAAATTAAGATATTCCAGGAGTGTCAGCTTCTTAAAAGAATCTGGTAACATCTTCAACATGGTGCAACCATTCAAATTCAGGTATTGCAGATTTATCAAATTACCGAAATTACTCAGCAGGGATGACAGATTTCTACACCCTTGTATCTCCAGGTGCTCCAGCAATTGGAGATGACAAAATTCTTGTGGGATGGCGCTCAATGTATCCAAGGAAGGGGGTCCCTATCAATATTTTTTTCAAATTCTTGAGATGTCCTATTGACCTTGGAAATTCTTGCAAGCTGTTGCATCTCTGAATAACCAACTCTCTTAGCTGCAAAGGAGCATGCGGCCAGTTTTTAATACAGTTAACATAGGATAAGTCAAAAGATATTTAAAGAACCATAAAGCAAAGATACTTACATCCACATCACGTTCCCACAAACCTTCTAAGCTCCGAAGGCTGAAAAGTTGCAAAATTCTTAATTTTTTCAATGAAAGCCATGATGGAAGTTTTTTGTGCTCAAATTCATGACACTGAAGCCAGACCAGTTTTCTTGATATTTTGTTATGTTCTTGATTAATAAAATCTCCATTACCAACAAAAATCTTCAATCCAAGGGAGCAAAGCATGAGCTCATGCTCTCCTAGGCTTGTGTGTATTATAATATTCCCTTGCCACGGGTAACAACTGTCACCAATTGCATTTGCCAATCCTCGGATTTGTATTGCTTCCTGCGTGGTAAAAGTAAACATAAGAAACATTTTAAGGTAGTCCTCGGATTCATATCGCTTCCTGCATGGTCAAAGTAAAAATAAGAAACATTTCAAGCCAACACAGGGCAGGCTCTGTTTGGTAATAAATCACACCCAGATCAAAGGTGGGCTGGTCTAAAAGGGTCAATATTTCAGTGTTAGAGCATCTTGGCAGCAAATAGAAGGTCCTAGGTTTGAATCCTAGCTGGTCCATGAAAAGCTCAACCTGATATCAGAGACCAAGCATTCTATAGAATGGCTTAAAGGGGGTGTTCGGAAATAAGTCATACCCAAACCAAAGATGGGCTGGTCCTAAAAGGGCCTGTAACTCAGTGGTAGAACAGTCCAGCAGCAATAAAGGTGCTAGATTTGAGTCCTAGTTGGTTCATAAGAAGCTCAATAGACTCAAGGAGGAGCTGGTTTCTATGTCATGATTAATAAAGCCATGAAAGAATGCACTGACTTTACCTGTTGAGAGTGAATCTATATAGACTGCTATGAAGACCAAAGTCAATAGGATGGCTGTCGGTTTGCAACTTCCCTTCCCAAATCCCTCGAGTGATCATGCATTCTTATGTCACCATCATTCTCCACCTCAACAAGACACTTATTGGAAAGCCTTTCCCAACCATGCAGAGCACTCCACCGTAATCCCTCCCATAATGCAATGGCCACACTTTTCCTCCAACCAATGAAGAAACATGTTGTATCCAAGAACATCGCTTTCTCTTCATCGTCAAGGGCATCATCGCTGACTTTGAGCCTCGATTTGATGTCATCTAGCAATATTCTGGAGTCTGGACAATTTATCTAATAGAGATTGCCAATAAACTTTGCAAGATCTACCATATAGTTGTGCCCCTAAGACCTTGAGTGACAAAGACAGACCCAAATCCTGAAAGTGGAGAGGGTTGTAAGAATGTGTGCCAACAAAAGAGCTGCTTGGCATGAGTGGCATCAAGAGGTCTCATTTCATAAATGGCAGAGATGCCCCATGCTTTAAGAACATCCAATTCGTGTGTGGCAACAACAATCAAACTTCCATGTCCAAGCCTCTCCCTTGCTGGCAAGAAAGCATTGAGTTGGTCTGTATGATCCACATCATCTAAAATGATAAGCACAGATACAGATCTCAAACAGCTTTCAGGAATATTTCTGCCTAATTGTCAAAAGATACACCTTTGACATCAAGGTCCTCCAGAAGTCTTTTCTGTTTCTCAACCAGCAGCCCTTCCCCTGCAACATCTCGAAGATCAAAAAGCAAACTTGACCTATCCATATCCAAGTGACTGTTGTTAGAGATTTTCTGTATAAGGAAGGTTTTCCCTGAGCCACCCATGCCCCATATTCCTACAATTTGTATTGAACCACTGGATTGAAGTGCAACTGTGTCAAAGTTTTGCACAGCTTCATCTACACCCACCAGATGCTTGGCAACCTCTAATGGCACCTTCTTCATTTTTTTCATTACATGATTCACCACATTCTTTACCACCATCTGCTCTTCACTGAACACATGAAAAATTAGTCAATAAATCAAACAAATTAAGAATAAAATGAACTGAAATGCATGCTAGGGAAGATTTGAAAAGATAAAGCGCTAGGCAGGCTTTCAATTTGACTGTCACCAATGCTTGTCAAGCAATTTTTCTAATGATTTTTTTTCCTTTTAACTGTTTCCATTCATAGAACACCGGGATAATTGTGGTGCTTGTTTTAACCACAAATCCCTATTCTGTCAAACACCACAGGGATTGTGCATAATGCTTTACAGGCTAAGGCTGATGCTCTTCTAGAAATTGAGCTGAACAAAAACAGGGAAAGCAGATAAAGTACAGAAATGCTCGAACAAAAAAAGGCTAATGGCAATGGTAGGATGCAGAGAAAAGTGCAGGTAAGGAATGCAGAAGAATAAAGTAGTGTCTATTTGTTAATGGAAGAGTTGAAGAGATTCTATAATGAATAATCCATAAAGCACAACACTTACTCAAGGTTTAGCAGGAAATAGCTATAAATTGAGGCAAACAATGTGTTTGATACTTGTCCACAATGATTTATGAATACATCATAGGGCATGCATTTGGTTCCAGATGAGGATACAATATAAGTAGAAGCAGATGGTACTTGTATCAAAAGTAGATATGAGTGGTGTGATTCTTAGGATATGTATAGAATACACTTGTTGTCCAGATGCAGCAGGAGCAGGTAGGCAGCTCTTAGGCCATCAAAAGAATTTTGTAAGTCATACGTGGGTTGTCTAGCAATGTTGGCAGAGGCTGCCATTAGGTAAAAATTGAAACAAAGAAGAATGGTAATAAAAACGACATGATGCTTGAAATACTTCACAGCCTAAGGCTAATGGTTTTCTGGAAATCGAGGTGGACAGAAACAGGGAAAGCAGACAAAGTGTAGAAATGCTTGAATGAAAAAAGGCTAATGGTAATGGTTTGATGCAGAGAAGACATAGTTGAATTACATATTAATAAAGAAGAAAGTAGCGAGCAAACTGCATAGCAAAGAATGAATGCATAATATTTGTGCAGGAAAAGTGCAGGTAAGGAATGCAGAAGAATAAAGTACTGTTTATTTGCTAATGGATAAGCTGAAGAGATATATAATGAACAGTTCATAAAGCACTGCACTTACTAAAGGTTAGCAGGAAATAGCAAGATAAGTGCAGTATTAAGCACTGCTAGAACACCAATAAAATTCATCAGTTTTGCCTAAAAATTAGGTTGATAAAACATCATAATATTTGTGTCTCTTTCACCAACTTGTTCTTTAATTCGTTTGGGGCAAGGTATCATTTTTCATTGGAGATGATTCTCTTTTACTTGGGTTTCATTAGGTTCTTACCCTCATCTCTCTGTTTTTCTCTAGTTTGACAATCAAAACAGTTTTATCTGACAAACCAAAATGAAGGAAAGACTTAACCGAGCACCGATACATATAACAAACAGAGGGACAAGAAAACCCCCAAAAAAAACTTAGGAAGATTTGATTAGCTAAATGCAGGTGGAAGATTATTTCGTACGTACTCCTGATTATTAATGATGTCGCCAATTAAAAAGGAGGCTTCATGGAGTGCCCATTTCCAGTGTTGAAGCTGTTCTGAGCTGTATCTTCTCTTCTTTTCATGCTCCTCACTGAAGTGGAGCACCATTGAAAAAAAAGGGGAATAAACTAAGAGTAAAAAGAGACATGCTAGTGAAGATGTGAAAAGATAAATAGGGAGGCAGGCTTTACATGACTCACAATATTGCTGAACATGTGGACCAGCATACAAGCACAACAGAACAAATTTAACTCAACTCTAATTTATATGACGAACAAAAAGGGGGGAAAATAATAACAATAAATGAGATTATTTGAGGAGGTAAATCCCGGAGAAAGAGTATTTGCGGTTTACCTGCTCTTCATTTCCAAGTTAGAGAAGGCAGATGCATACATTCCTTTTCCCTGAATCGTCAATCTTAAAGTAGACGGCTCAACATGATAGAAAACAGAGATAATTTTGGTGCCGGTTTCTACCATAAATGCCAGCTTGGCCAAACACCAGGGGGGTTGTGCATAATGCTCAGAAAAAATGGCTATATGAAGCGATGCACTACGCATTGCTTCTTGTAAAGCTCCAGGAAAGAAATCCCCAAGCTTCAGCTCATTTTTGTCCAAAAAAACTCCCAGTCCGGTAGCATTTAAGGAATTGTAGATACTATTGGCCACCGTGTGTTTAACATCTCCTCCATGATGGTTTATGAACACATCGTAGGGCAGGACTTTCGCTCCGGTTGGGTATGCAGCACAAGTAAAAGCAGGAGTAGGTGGGGCGATTCTTAGGCCATCAAAAGCGTTTCGAGGGCCATACTTGGGTTGTCCGGCAGTGTTAGAGGAGGCTGCCATTAGATACAAAGTCGAACAAAGAAGAATACTGATAAAAGCAGATTGGTATTCAAAATGCTACACAGACAAAGAGACATGGAAAATAGATAAAAGCTAGGTTAATGCAGATATGCCTGAAAGACAAAAGGCCAATGGTAATGGTGTAATGCAGTAAAGCAAAGCAGAACAGACAGATTGAAGTCCATACCAATAAAGAAAAAGCGTGCAGAGAAACGCCAGGTGTGCAAAGACATCATTTTTATTCTTTCGGCAACTTCGCCCACTACCTAAACCATGTGAAAGGTCGTGTACAGCTGTGAAAAAGAAAAGCATGTGGGGTCCACTATGACTTAGAAAAAGACAAACTGCTCATGAAAAGAGTCGCTAAGAGTCACACACCAAATATATTATTTACCTAATCTTTATCTTTGTTCATAACCAAACTATCTTGTAAGATAATAAAAATAGAATACGTAATTTGGAGAGGAATCTTTATTTTTGTTTATGATGTAATTCAAGTGTTTTAATATTTTGAATTTTTCAAATCTAAAGTTATTAATATCAATTTAAAAGTTTTTTTTTTAAATGTATTTAATAAATATTTTGTATCATACCTTGTTATTCAACATTTATATGTTTCTTCATTTTAATGATGGTTCACAAAGTGTCATATGAAATGTTAATTAAAAAGTTTACATAGTGTTTTTCAAAAAACTTTTCAATTAATTTAAATTATTGTCAAATTTTATTAGTTAATTATTTTGTTTCAATCTTTCATGTAGATTAGGTTTTTTACAATTATTATATTCGAAAAATTGTGAGCATGGCTCATTGTATAAGTAGATCTATACTCGTAATCTAGTCATCCTAATTTAAATTGTATGTTTCCTACTTTTTTATTGATTCTTTCAAAAGATTAACCGTTATATATTATTATTGTAATCATGTGACAAGTGGCACATGATGGATAGGATCTAGGTTTAGGATAGGAACAAAGATAAATGTCCTTATGGAAATGGTTACTTGATTAAGAGGTTAAATGACATGAATGGATAAGATGAAAAGTTAGTTTGGCTTTTGGATATGTATCTAGGTTCAATGAATCTAGACAAGGAGATAGTTAGACATGTGAAGGGGACATTGGTCACATGAGGATAAATTTACATTATGATCCATGTAGACAAGATGAAGGGTTAGGATTAGATGGACAAGGATAGAAGGTAAAGGGGAATTAATTAAATTATTTAATTAATGGGGTCATGATGAAGGGATAATAATAAAATAAATAGTAAATATTTATTTAATTAAGTGATTTAGGATAAAGATAGGAAAGGAAGGGAATAATTAAATAGATAATGGATATTTATTTAATTAACGGCTAAAGATAGGCTAAAATTAGGTGTGGTTGGGTAAGGTCAAATTTTAGGTGTCTACAAAATTAATTAAATTTACTCCCACCCACTTGAAAAATAAATAAATAAAGGTATTCTCCCTAAATTTAAATAAATAGGTTCACATCAACCATCCACAATAATTAAATTTAATTAGGAAATGGTCCCTTGCACATGGTCTAATGCCCCAAATGTATCTTCACCATCCATCTATCATTTACTCTCAATCATTCATATCCTCATGCAAACACCCATAAATGCAACCCTTAATCATTAATCCCTCATCTTACATACATTGTGCACATCCAAGGGATCCATTATCAAGACTAATAAACAATATCCACAAGCATCTCCTCCTACATTGATCCTACATCCATATCTCATTCCTTCTACTTCATATTTTTATGCAACAAATATATAATTTGGAAAGGTATATGTTATTCAGATACAAAAGAATCCAAAAGAAATTGCATCACTCATATCTATGAGCAAATCAACTCAACAAAGGAGATCTATTTCTTGGTAAGTGAAGGTAATAATTTGACTTGATCTTCTTTATGCTCAATCTGAAGGTACTTTTCTTGATTTATAATAAAGGTTTCAAATGACTTTAATCTCTTGCATTATTTTCTAGATCTAGCATCATATATTATGGTGTGCCTAAGAGGACCTAATGGTCCTTGATGAATTTTAATATCGTAGGATTCTTTAAGCTTGATATTGTAGGTTTTCCCTTCTCAATTTTAGAGAGATCTTATCAAGAAATTTTGTTGGATGCATTCTAGAGATAAATAAACTTCATGGTTAGATCTAGAAGGCCCAAAAACTTATAAATCAACATAAAATTTCTAAGGTTTGGCACCAAAAAAGACTTGATTATTTATAGGGTTTGATAGAGTTTTAAATTTTTAGATTCTATATGATTTATATGGTTTGTGCATGTATCATCACCATTGTTGCATAGGTCTAGTGTCAGTGGCATTTATAGAAAATACTATTTCATCTGCATTGTCAATCATCATAAAAAGGTACATATTTTTTTATTTTTTTACATAATATGAAGTAAACAATATACTATTTACATCAACATCACAACATGGCAAGGGTTTTATAAATTTGAGGCAATTATTCATATGTATAGTCTAGTCCTTGGTCATTACCAAGGGGTGAGAGCTTAGACTAGCCCATAATTATGGCACCCAAAACATTACTATTGGCATCCATAAATTTGATGAATTTATAGTGCTTTGTGTTGTCACTTTGTGCCACCTCCCTGTGATTCCCATCAATTATAACCAATCTAAGAAATATTAATGGTGTATCATGCTTAGTTGTCTCTGGTAGTTGCATTTTCCCCTTGCCAGGCTATATAATAAAAAAACCATTTGCAAAAAAATTGAAAAATGGCTAAGTATTTAACTTTTCAGACTTCTAGGCTTTCGCTTGTCTAACTACCCGCATGCTTTCTCTATCACTCCAAATCCTCTACCTCTTTTCCCTTCTAATCCATCACTTGTGTAAGTATAAGTGTTTTAAGTTTCGATCATTGACCTTAATTCTTAACCCTTATCACTTTTGTGTTTTTCTTCCCTTTCCTCCTTTGGTCACTGAAGTTCCGATGGAGTCCTTCAAAAAATCAACATTCTCTAAAAAAATTTAACTTCTAGGATCGGTTGTCCCCCTTAACCTTTACCACCATTTCATCATGCACTAAGTTTTCCCCTTGATCCTCGATCTTTGATGTCTATTTTCGGTCTTCAGTGGTCAAATTTTTCCTCTAACTTTTATCTTATCTTTCTGACAAGGCTTAAGTCATTCATCTAACCCCTCATCCCTGGTGTCTTATTTTTGACCTTCAGTGATTGGATCTCCCTCTTATCCTTTGTCTTGTCCTTGTGATAATACATTGGTTGTCTTCCCAACTCCTAACATCTTCCTTCCCTTCACCTTCTTTCTAATCTTTCCATCCACTCTTTTGCTTTCATCCTTCCCTTCTTCTAGCAAGTGTTGGTCCCAATGCTTGACTTCGATAGGAGTTCTCTTTTGGGGATCGTAGCTTCAACATTCTTCATATTGTCTTCTTCATTAATATTAGATACGATATGCGATAGGCTTGACACCTAATGCTCAACAGAGGTTTTTCTCTTTGAGGTTTTTGGTTTGTGGATGCTATTCTCACCAACCCTTTTTACAAGCAATTTCTTGAAAGCCCGACACGCGACATCCGATGAAGGTGACCTTTTAGGGTGAAAAACCATTTAATGTTTAATCCAATGGTTGGTTTAGGCCTGAAACTTCAACAATACTTTTGAAGTATGTGTTGTCTATTGTAAACCCCATTAATGTTGCAACTACCAAATTTGATCCTTGAGGTTACAAGGATGATATTTAATGCATATCTTGACTACTACAAGTGGTACAAATCAACACCATGCTTCTTTATGGCTCGTAGACCTCCTTTCTATTAGAGGGCTATTCTTGGTCAGATTTTGTTGTGAATTTCATGGGGGGGTTTTGTTCCCCAGTAAATGAAATAAAGCATGGAACATTCAACAACATCACATAACACATGAACACCAATATTTTAACGCGGAAAACCCAAAATGGGAAAAACCACGATGAGCATTATCTCACAATATATTATAACCGATTATAGTATATTTACAGAAGTGCTCACTACAAGTGGACTCACTACCCACTGAGAAAAAATAGATAGAAGAGAGTTTGTGGTTCACAATCTAGATTGAATTATTACAATTACATTTGTCATATGCATAAAATATAGTTCCAATGAAGCTCAATAAATTGACTTCACACACTTCATTTGATTTTGATCTAACACTCTGCTTTCCACTACATTCACATCACTCTGATATTCTACTCAACATACACAACTTAAATTCACAATGTATTCTCATCATTCACATCACTTACATGTTTCTCATTCATGAAAACACCAAAAAGGATCTAGCTTATATATCTTCTTCAAGTATAACATCAATTAGGTCGGCCTAATTAGAAGTATTATACAAAATAGACAATATATGACTTGTTGGCTCAAATCCTTCCACACACGCCTTGCACCAAGGTTCAATCCTTAAAAAAATTGAAATAGGTTGGTATGGACCTATAATAGCTCCCACATAACTCTGCAATACTTACTTAACCTTCACATACCTTCACACCTATTAGTTTGACACCACAAGAGACCTAATACATAAATTCTCAAACTATATACTCATATTCAGACATGTTAACCTCAAAATGCTATGCCATATTGAATTCACACTCTATTGACATCTTTCAATATCTCCTTAAGTTCGCAAAACAAAAATCCTATCTGCGGAGAAGTGTGGACTCTCCAAGTTATATACACTATATAGGAAATGACTATAACTACCAAACTGAACTTTTGTCATTCATAACTTTCAAACCAAAATCCAAAGAAAGATGAAATTCTAGAATTAGATTCTTCTAACAACCAACAAAAACATACTAGGACCATAGAGAGAAAAGTTAATTCGTCGACCAGTGTGGACCCAAAAACTGGATGCTCTGTACCCAAAAACGTTGGTAAAAACACTTAATCATTTTTCATCACAATTGGCTTCATTGGATCAAACATTATTGTAAAATTTTCTTCCAAAAACATCCCAAATCATGTTAGAACCAACCAAAATGATATGCACCATGATATCCATATTAGGATACAGTGTTGACATTAATGACAACACTGCAACATATAATAGTATACCTTGTACCTATCCCTCATACTCATGTTTTCCAACAACAACATCAATGGCATCTCCTCATTCTTCCACATTCTCCTCTACAAGCACATGCACATGTTGTTCATAATCAGGTTCATTGATTTTTGGGACAAAAGTATGAGGTTGCATTTGACTTTCAGTGTCTGTAGACACTTTCAATTCTTTTGCAAGTTCTTCAACCTTCTATAGTGTATCATTTCTTAATCTCTCAATATCTTATTTGTCTTTGCTCATTAAGGTGTTAACTCTCTATTTTTTTTTAACTCTCTATTGTACAGTTGATCCAATTTTGCTCTATCTTCATCAAAAAGAGAAGAACCAATCTTCTCCAAGGAAAATGCCCTCATTTTGGAATCCTCATCAACTTCTTGCCTTCTAGCACTCAATACTTTCTTCAAGTCATCACATAGTTGATTCTCAATTTGTCCAAGGCTAGTATCAAATGTTACCATGTATTTTGCAATATCCTCTTCTATTGCTTCCTTATCTATATCATCTTATTTTGAATACATTTTAGCAACTTCTTCCAACATCCTATGCTCAAAAATATCATTAAATAGTGCATCTAACCTTAGTGGGCTATGCTTTCTTATCGAAGGGTTCTTCTCTTTCTTCTTCCCCTTACCTTTAGGAGAATTTTCTTCTTTTCTGGACCTTGACTTCTTCTCCCTTACATGGATCTTGAAAGCTTACTTATGCTTTTCAACTTCTTCTTCACTATCAGTATCAACAATATCAATTTTGGTTCTTTTGGCACTGGTCTCTTCAACAAAGGCTTGAGACTTCTTCCAGATTAGTTGTGGTTTCTCTTCTTCTATATCCTCTTCTTCCTCACAACTAATATATTTCTCCCTTGTGGCCTTTTCCTTTTTTCTCCTTTTAGGAGCCTTTGCTACTCAAGGATACTAGGTGCAACCTTCTACTTTGAAGTTTTTGGAGGATTTGTTCTGAGGGACTTTGGAATAGTAGGAGAGGGGGTAGAGGTCTTGATGGACCTTCTAATGCTAGGAGTACGTTGTAGATCCACAAATGGGGCCTTGATTTTCTCTAGAGAACCCTTTGAAGAACAAACATTCTCCTCCAATGGTGCCTTCATCTTTTCAACATTTTTCTTTATCTCCTTTTCCCTGTGTTGCAAGCACACTTCACTGGATTTTTCCTCATAGGTTCCAAACCTATCTACTATAAGATCTCCTAGTTTGCTTAACATCATATCTGCAAGTCTGTAATTACATCTTCTACCACTTCATATCCCATTTTTGGAATCCAGACTATTTTGGGTTCCACTACTTCCATCAAACAACAATCTCTACTAACCATGAAAGTAACATTATTCTTGTATTTTTCAACTACACTTTTAGGGATCCTCTCTTTCTTACATTTTTCCCCAAAAAGACTTAAAGAAACCCCACAACATAGAATGTTGGGTTTCTAGGTTTCCTAACCTTCCCAAGTGGTCTCTAATTTGAATTGCAATAGGAACATTACTCAACCACAATATTCTTTGTACTAGGAATTTCTCTAAGGAAATAGAATAATAAACATAAAATTAAGGTACCATACTAGAAAGGGTATTGGGATTATTTTTTCTTTTGTAGGTTCTCCATCAACTTTTGTCTCAGGTGCTTGCATAAGGGTGGTTCCACAATACTAGTTTACAATTCTTGGCCAAACTAGACATTGAATTGATTTATTCTAACTAAATCTTCACTTTTGGGAACCTATAGCGACTAAACCACGAGGAATTTGAGGTAGTGAAAACTATTGATTTGTGACATTTTGTCTATAGATTCTAAATATATTTTTTCAAAATTTTTGGAATAAAAATGCACTTCTTTTCCATCTCCTTCAAAAACTAGTTTTTTTCAGTAAACACCTTTTTTAAGGAGTGATGCTCGCCGTATACAACATAACTTTATTTCCATGAATGATAATTTTTATTTTTATTTTAATTTAGATTTGTAACTACGATATCTAGCACTTTCATTTGGTAATATGTTTTCCTTAATCAAGTTTCGAAGTCAAACCAATTCTGATTCAAACATAGGCGGACCCCTTACAACATAACTTTTTGTATACATATCAAAATTCATTTTTTTATTTGTTCGATCCGGTTTCAATATCCTGGTGACACTATTTTTCAAGGCAAATGATAATCTACTATTTTCCACATGTCTTTGAACATAGAGCTTATTTTCGATGAAAAACCACCCATTTCACAAGAAATAAAAAATAATAATTAAATTAAATTTATTTAAAATTATAATTTTGGGAAGATTATAATAAGGACTACATACTTACAAAGTAAATTTAAATGAATCATTGATCCCCAAAGGTAAATTAAAGTGTTTTTAATCAACATTTTGTTGAGTGTAAAGGCAATTATAGGTATGGTTTAAAACTAGCGGGGTTCTATTCAAGGGGGTTTGATCTAAGGTGGTTTGATCAAACCCTCTTCAATTGGAATCCTTCAAATGGAACTTTTTAAGGCTTAAATCATTATATTTTTTAAAAATATGTGATTCAGCAAAAATCAAAATCTCCTAGAAATTGTAAACCAACATTATGGGATCACCCATAAGTCAATGTCCAAACCCTCTTTCATCATCTAGTGAGAAATGTGTATAGTTGTGGTTGACATATAACTCTCTCTATTAGTATAATAAACCTTATATCTCTTCACCATCAATGTATACTTAATTATTAGATCATCAATGTCCTTCATCGTTAGGGAAGACTTGTCAAATTTTACATCAGTGAGCTTCATTACCATCTCATTCTTCATAGACTTCATCACTAGGATGGGTCCAATCAAGCACAAACCCATAACTGCCTTGATAGCTTGCTTGTTGATCATATGCAACATATCTAGCCACATGAATTTATCATGAATTCAACTCATCACATACTTAACCTATTCAACCTCATGGCATAAATTTGGAAATTTTTTCCATACATCGAGCTTCTTCTCTGTCAAACTTCCAAATTCAAGTTTCAATTAAAAGTAATCTTATGTCAAATCATTTACCCAATACTCTGCAATCTTTAGATGATCATATTCTTCCATTTTCACATGGATGCACATTCGTATATCTTCTATATGCATCACTCCATATGGAACCCTCAAAAATGTGTTGTCCAGATCCCTTTTCATGGATTTAAATGGATGTTTCTTGAACTTATGTCTTGGTTGTTCCAAGACATCAATCACTTATGAAGTAAACATTATGAGCAGCACTAGGGTTTCATAGAATACTGATAAATACCTTTTATTCTTTGCTAGGAGAGTTTCACATGACACTATAATTACTTCACCTATTAGGATTTCACACTAAATACTTTAAATTGTCTTTGTGAGCTTCTCTTCACTCTTCAAATGCGCATTCACAGATGAATTTTAATCATATGTAAAATCACATATAAACACCTCTCAAAAGACCTAATATGAATTAATTGTAGTGAACAAAGTTAGGTTGAAAAGCTAGCAATCTCTCATTGTGTTGACACAATCAACTTCAATCACTCAACAAATCTCCACAATAGGAAATTTCATACTAGAAAGACCATTAACAAATCAACCATGTTGATCTATACATGTACCAATGTGTTGAAAGCATCATCACCACAACTTTGGTGGGGGGCTTAAGGATTTTTTGTTAAAACTCATCCTAAGCTAAAGCTCTTCATCTAGTTTCTGGAGGAAACATCTACACCAAGAGCTGACACAGACTCATTCTTCACTTCATTCTCTTCTTTCTTTTTCCATATCTTTTTCATTTCCTTCTTCATTTAACTAGATCCACTTTCTTCTCTATTGGACCATTCTTCTTCTTTGGTGAAACAGAGGGTTTCACATTCTTAGATCTGTAGAACTTTGTTGTGTGTTATGATTTGTTGCAATTGTGGCATATGACACCTTTTGAATAAGCTTACTTCTATCCATTCTATATCTGCATTCAAAACTCTTATGCCCAAATCCATTGCATGTATAATAGTAGCCATTGAAGATTGAAACATCATGCCATTATTGTAACCACTCATCATCTGATTTCTACATTCACTAGCTTTATGACCAAATCTATTAACCACTCATCATCTGATTTCTACATTCACTAGCTTTATGACCAAATCTATTATATGTAAAGCATTGAGTGGGAAATGATTGAACATTCTTATTCATTCTTCTTCTACACTCTACAAATCTATGTCCATATTTATTGCAAGAATAATAGTAACCATTAAAAGATGAATACCTTTGTACAACAGGTTGTCTAATAGGAGACCTTTTGAATTATTTCTTCTAGTTTTGGATCTATTTGTCATAGTTCTTCTTGTCATTCTTCTTTTCAACATTATTTAGAGTTTTATTTTCCTTTGAACTCCCCCCTTTCTCAAACCCTAAACCTTCTTTGTCCTTAGAAGCCTTCTGATTTGCAATCATCTCATCAAGTATTATAGAACACCTCTTGAACTTGTCCTCTTGATTCTTTGCTTTTTCCAGATCTGATCTTAAAGTTACAATCTCTCAAGTTCAAGCTTTGAACATTCTTCAAAAAAAAATTAGTTTGGCATTCAGGCAACCTTCAACTCTTTTTCCTTCTTCAACTTGCACTTTCAGATTGGGAATAGTCTCATTTGATCACATGAGTTTCTCATTTGTTTCTTTGATTCTTTCTGTAGCTTTCTTTATTTTTTCTCTCAATTTCTTAATACACTCATCTGCATCATTAAGATCCTTTTTGGATCTCTATTCTCAGCTTCTACTTTATCCAAATCATCAAGAGTTGACTTTAGTTCTCCTTCCATGTCAACTTCACAATCTTCTTCAGTAAACCCTTCAAGGATAATCTCTTCTAGAGGAATAGGATACTTCCTTGTAGCCATATGTTCAAATTCCAAGATCTACCTCAGTGATCAAGCTAATTGAAGGAACCAAGCTCTAATACCAATTGTTGAACACTCAGAATACTGAGAGGGGGGTGAATCAGTATTCACTGAAATTCATTAACTTCATCAACTTTAAAAATTCATTCAATGCATCACATTAAACTTGTAGTTATGGAAAGGAACATAGAAAGGATAAATCACATCAAAGAACACAAGAACACCATATTTACGTGGAAAACCAAAAAAACAAAAACCATGGTGAGGATTAGCTCACAATATATTATAATTGATTATAAGATATTACATAATGACTCACTTCCAGATGGAATCACTATTTGGAGGACTCACTATCTAGAGAATAGAAGAAATGGCTCATTTCTAGAATAGAGAAGAGGGTGGCTCACTACCAAAATGAACTACTAATAATGCATCTAACTTATGTTGAAGATATAGTTCCATTGAAACTCAAAAAAATTTAACTTGACACACTTCATAATTTACCACAATTATACATTGCACTTATCTGCATAGAATCTCATGCAAAAACTTAATTATCTCGCATAGTATTCATCATTCCATATAGGGGATTAATCTAACCTTGTATATATACCACATCTAACCAAAACATAAATTAGGTAGGCCTAATTGATATATTGTGCAACACCACAACCTATCAGCCCAAAACACCAACACACATAAAGAAAAAAATATACATAATAAAATATAGGTCAACATGACCCATAATCACTCCCATAATTCCACTCCATACTCTATCCAACTTTGCACGACCCCAAAATACTTAGGTCGACCACACATAGAAAAACTGAATGAACCAACTGTTCATCCACACCTTGACACATAGATCATGAAAACACTTGCCACTTAGAATTTACACACCTCTCTAACACCTGTAAACACTTACACAAATCCACATAATAAAGTGTTCATCCTTGGTGGAATGTAGAGCATTCCAACATACACTTTGCACCACTAACACTGCCATTACATAGCCCAACACTTTGTTAATATTATCTTGGATTGTGGAAGACATCAAGTCATCAAATTTTGGATTTAGACTCTTCCAACATGCACCAAAATTACCTCAAAATCACATAACTAGATTCCTCATAGTAGATCAATGCATATAAAAAAAACTAGTTCTCTGAACACCAAAAACTATTCACCAAGACTTAGGCAATTATCCAAAACATTTGGTCTTCAACACTTCCACAACTATTCAGTGGGATGACATTACTAACAACACTATGTTCAATTATGCTCATCAATCATCAGTTATACATCAATGCATCAATATTGACATCAATGATAATACCATATTAACATCATATGTCATAAATCCATCAATCTGCTCAATGAAAAATAAACTTCCAACAAACTAAACTAGACTTGTCTAGAGAAAACAAGATTGATTTGAATATAATAAGGGCTAAAAAATATGCACATCAAATACAAGGTGCACTCTTTATTGTTATTTACATGGATATAGTTCATAATCATGTATGGGATTCTTAGCCTTAAATTATTGGCAATTCTAAATATGGAATAGGGGATGTATTTGTGTTCATGATTTTTCAATGAGATAAAGTAACAACTGTGATCCTATCAAGAGTGGAAAATATTATAAGAAATGCATTAAGAATGCTTTAAGAAGAGTGATGAGATATAAAAGAATATTGGATCAAATTTCAGGTTAATGCTCAGATACTAAAAATGCTCAAAATATACTATAACTACACATTAAAGTCATTCAGACAATGGGAATTTACTTTTCTTCTCTATAACTTAAAAGTGCAAACCCAAAGAAAACAAAATAAAAATCATTAAAATCTAAAATATTGAAAG
>VDFB02133471.1:0-10315 GCA_007258455.2 Sequoia sempervirens | reverse complement strand
ACTTCATCAGTGTCTAAGAAGGTTTTGACAAAATAAAATCAAATTAGCCTTTTCTACAAACTAAAACCTTCCTTTAACCTTATCATTGCATAGCACAATAAAAATACAGTAAAGGAAATGCAAATGGTAATGATTTCATCTTAACTAATAAAGTAACAATAAAATCAAGGCAACCTTAGCCAGCACAATATTTGGACATAGAAGACCCTCAAATTCAAACAGAGATTTTTCTTTCTCCAATAAGACAAGAAAACAGGCCGATGTGCATTATTTATTTCCTTATAAACTATTACTATTACCCAAGTATAGCAGAGCAAAAGAAGTCGTTCACAAAATATAGATATTAGTACATTGAATACCAGCTCCATGCATCCATACTTCCATAATTTACAGAGAAGCATTTAAAGGGTTTCCCTAAGCAAAATGTTAAGACAACAAAAATATACAAAATACCACAAAACAAACTATCATGCTACTTTTAGACATCTGTAAAAAAGGAACTGTCAACAAGCATAAAGAAAAAAATCAATGAAGAACAAAATATGTCCTATGAATAGGTAGGATAAGAAATCAATCACAAATATTGGGCATAAGAAGTATGAGTGGAAACAAAATAGGAAATAAAAAGAAAAAGAAAGTGTAATGTCCATAATTCTTGCATCCAACATAAATTAATTCACCACTTCTTGTCAACTTTGGAATTTTGGTCATTCTCTGACAGCCAAAAAATGTCCGTTGTTTATAATAATTCAGGAATAGAGAAAGGGAATAAGTTTCAAAGCCAATAAGATAGAACTGAAAAAAATAGACAAATAAAACTATATAATAAAAATGAAAAACTAATTAAATGGTAACAGCTAATTAAATGGTAACACACTCAAACAGAACATACTCATAACACCTCATTTTGGAAATAATCATAATTTCAAATTACCACATGCCAGCAATAAACAAAATTAAATATATAATACATGTTCACTGATCCTACGAGGATGGAAAAAGAAAATGGGGGATACATACAAGGGGTGAAATGTTAATGTAGGTTACCATGCACAAATATACCACTGGAGCAAAGATCTTGCTCCTCTATCCACTAGGAGAGTTAAATTCCCAATTAAATTTTATTTCCTAGGAAAGAATCATTTAATTTTTGTACAACTATTAAATCCACTTCCAAGCCGGCTAGCCAACTTTCATGAGAAATAGCCGCGAGAGTGACCTATATGGTACTACCTCCATTTATACTCCACATCAGCGTTTCGTACATATTAATATGCTAGAATTTTTTAGATAAAACAGTGCCTGTGCTTTGTATCGGTGATTCAGATTACAATCAACAAAAAGAGTATGTGGAAAAGCGTAGTACAAGCGTAAGAGTGTGATACCAACGTCAATATTAAACAGTGCTATCCAATAAAAAATATCCTACTGTGAAAACCTCATGCACTTAACGTTAAATTTTGTTACAAGACATAGATACGCCACTAAGAAAAATACAGATCAGTAAAGATTAAGATCGCAAATCCAAAAGAAAATTAAGTTTAAAAATCCTACAAGTAGAGAAATCTGAACTTAAAGATTCCGAAGCCCTAATAGTAACAAAAAATTCAAAAACAAAGGAATATAAAAGTTTAAAACCCTAAAAAACAGATGCGTACCTTTAGTGGGTGCGGATCCATTTGAAACCTCCGTTTTATCGACAGAGGCGGCTGCTTCAGCAGATTGCTCGTTTAGATTAATTATAACTTGCGGCTCGACCTTGACTTCCTCTGCAGAGGCAACATTTTTGGGGGGCGGCGTTGCTCCGGCACTCTTGGGAGTCTTGTTTGGAGTTTTTCCCCCACCCTTCTTAGGAGTGGGCGTCCCTCCTGCTTTCTTCACTGCGCGGGGAGGCATGTCTGCAGCCTGTTCACACAGATATTCACACGGCTATTCACACAGTAAACCCTCAAAACCCTACCCAAGCTTATAGCAATGCTCCGTGATTTTAGTGGACAAGGAGAAAACCCTGCTATGTCGATAACAGAACCTGCTGAGTTGGGCGATATTTTAAAGTGGGAAAACCCTAACACTTACCTAATACATATAAAAAGAAAATCTCCGCCGCCGACGTATGATTTCCCTAGCCATTGGTTTAAATTTGATGGCCGTAATTTAAATTTTAAATACTCTTACTCTTTAATAGAAAAAAAAAATTTCCCTTTTATATTATTAGTTCTACGGAAAGGAGGTTTACTATTCAATTTGTTTTTTAAATAATTGTTTGGCTAATCAAATTGCATTGTTTAAAATATTTTTGTCTTTTTCCTATAGGTAGTTGGGATTTACGGACATATTTTTTGTGTTTGGAAATTATGATTTATCTCTTTTTCTATTGGTTGGAGTAGGTCTATTTTTTCATTTCCGTTTAAGTAAATTAGGAAAATAGGGGGACATTAAATATTCAGGCAAATATTTAAGCAATTAGTGCAAATTGTGCGAGCTTTGGCGACAGGTTGGTGGGTATTGAAGCAATGAATGCATGTTTAATGCATTAAATGCAAATTGTGCGAGATGTGTTGGAAGGCTAGTGGATACACAAGTAGTGTTAATTCACGAAATCTCAAGCGAGTGTTGGGTTTTATTTGTGCTTATTCTCATTTGTTTATTGTTTGTTGAAAAGCTTGATGTTGAAACTGAAGACAAGAGCTTCAAGGGTAACGAAGTTACGTGAGCGAAAGACTTCATTGCAATGGCATCCTGCCTGACACCATTTTATCATTTGCTGACCAGTTATTTCCTGGCCATGGAGGTGGGCTAGCTGTGAAATGTTGAACAAATGAAAATTTAGGTTGTGTGTAAATTTTCTTGAAGCTCAGGGTTTATTTTTTATGGTTTCCGCAAAATGGTAGTAAATTGTGAGAAAATTTGGTCTAAGGGCTTAGTCAATGCTCAATGTCGAGAGAATAGCATAAAATTTGGATATATATATTTGATTGTGTAATATTTGGATAGATTTTTAACTTTTGAGGAGGTTTAGACAATTTGGAGTTGTGGTGCCATTGATTTGTTTAGTGTATTCGGAGAACATTCTTGCTTAGCGTAAGTTTTACAGTTGAGGATTTTTATTTTCTAAAGATTTTAGCTCAAATGGGGTAAATTCACTTTGCTCTGTGCTATCCACTATAGAACTCTACAAATCAAGATTTTAGGTAATCTAGGTTAGTGCATTGTCTGGTGCATCTTGTTCATTGCCTACTGATGGTGGTTTCTCCACTAAATGCATGGAAATTTTTTATGCCTTAGAACCTGATGAAAAGTTGGATATTAATGAAAAAATTGAGCCTCTTTTGATTTGTGTACATGCAAGTAGGGGTTCAAGAAGGCAATTGAAAGTTTTGAAATTGTGACTTATTTGCAAGCATGCCAAAGTTTTATTGTACTCTTAGAAGGCAATTAAAAACAAATAAATGGATATCAATTTTTCAAACCAGCATCGACTTGTGTTTCCCTATACATATTATCATAAAACAATAGAAATGTTATTGCTTTAGACAAGATACCAATGATAGAAAAATGGACATACTTTGTTGTTAAAGCAAACAAAACAGAGAAGAGATA
Organism: Sequoia sempervirens; assembly: GCA_007258455.2. Taxonomy (NCBI): domain Eukaryota; kingdom Viridiplantae; phylum Streptophyta; class Pinopsida; order Cupressales; family Cupressaceae; genus Sequoia; species Sequoia sempervirens. The sequence continues at coordinate 6,715 of VDFB02133471.1, read as the reverse complement.
GATTGAATGGGTTTTATGGATATCAACTTTTCAAACCAGTAGCAACAATAAAGTATGCACCATCATAAATGTAGAACAACTAGCATCTACTCTTGCAATCTCAGCCATGGCAAGAGCACTACCAACAACAGATAGACCAGGGCAACCATATCCCTGCAAGCCATTCCAAACATAAAGATGTGAAATTTTTGTGAGCATTTTATAGGGAACAAAAGAACCGTATATAGCTTGCCTCTAACCTTAATGATACCTCCAGCCACCTTAATATTAATACAGTTATTGAATCCTATGTAGTGCATTGTCGAAGTTGGCGAGGATGAGCCCTTTATAAAGAAGGGTGGCCTTTTAGTTTTTTCTATACAATCAATATGTGATGCATTGCATGTTTTCATCAATGGAGAATTTGTAGGAATAAGGCCATCTAACATCCCTAAATCTAGAGTGTGCCTTCTAATTTAGTACTGTTCAGTCAGACATTCAAAGTGGATTAGTAATTGCTAAATTTGTGTCTATGTTTTTGGTTTTTGGATGCTAAGATATAGAAATTGAGAGTTGGTTGGAATTTTCACGTTGGATTTATGCTTTTCATGGGTATTTGCAGGCTCTCAATTTCAAAGTAAGGAAAAACCAAAAGTGAGGTATTCATTTGGTGTGAAGCTTAGGGTTGGAACAAATATAATTGCACTCTTGAGTATGATAGTTGGTTTACAGGTTTGTTTCAAACCACATGTAGGCAGTTGCTCTTGTATTTTTTGTTTTGTTTGTTAGATGCATAAGTGAAAAAATTAGGTGTATCCATGGTGCCAAATTCTTGTATAAGAATTTAGTCATTGGTTGTTTATGTGACATATGAAACCGATTTCTAAAAGGACATACAAAAGGAATAGCATATAATCCTTAGCTACCCATTCAATTTTAGTTTTGTTCTCTCATCCATTGAGACAATACTTTCAACAGTTCTAGCTCTTGATAAAAATTAAATTCTATTCTTCCTCTTGTAGAGTTCTAATGGAAGTAGCCACAGCCCAAATACAAGTTGCTAATATAAATACAACAATGCCTCCATGGGCAGGGGTAGTTATCACAGTTACCCTACTCTCCCTTTCATCCCCACTTCTACTTTAGCTTGCTAGACCTAAGAAGGTAAGTTATTTTTCCTTGAACACAGTTTCATTTATACTACTTTCTTTTAATGGATGGCCAGGGCCATCCCTTTGCCTGAGTTGCTAGATATATTTGGCCAACCTATGACTTAATGTCTATAAGCCATTTTTGGGTTTTTTTTAAACTACATCTCCGAAGCAAAACATTTTCAATTTTATTGACTTATTTTTTCTTTGTTTGAAAATATGTATTTTTGTGCTTATACATGCAGAGACTTAGAAAATGCAACCAATTGGTAATAATGTAAATCCTCTCTAACTAGAAAAGCCAATGAATTCATTTGTGTTTTAATTGGACACTAAGGATTTATATGCTTGTAGTAGATGGACCTTGCTTGAAAACAAAGAATTTATAGTTGAACAAAATGAAACATCTTTCCTTTTAACCTGTTCACAATATATAATGATTTGAAATTTTGATCTTAGGTACATTGTTATTGGTGATCATAACTTTGAGTACATAAAATTGAATCAAAAAAAACAAAAATTTAGTTTTGACAGTTGAACTATTGAATATTTAAGATGTTTTTTTATTCATCTATTGAAACGATTGTATATATGTGTAAGTACTCTTTTGATAGGTTATACAAATCATTCTTGCTTAAATGGAATGAAAGGTTATTGAAACAATTTTATATAAGTGTGTAAGAACTCTTTTGATAAGTTGTACAAATCATTTTGGTTTAGATGATATCAAAGGTTATTTTAATTCAAAAAAAATCTTTATATTAATATGAAAAGTTTTTGGATATGATTGTGAGCTTTTTTCATGTGATGGTTCCATTCAAACTCCATGATCTATTATAAGAAAATGAAAAGCAAGAGAAGAAGAATTTCCCTTATATCTAAAACATTTCTCTTGAAAAATGGATCACAAAGAGTGATTCCATATTAATTCCCCAAAATGACATTACATAATGATGCACTGTTAAAGAACTAAAATGCAAAAAATCTTCAATGATGTTTTATTTTTCTGTTATTTCCATTGACAGGTGATAAATTATATATCTACAATGCTTGTAGGATTAGTGACAAATCATAGTTTCATACACTATTTTATCTGTGTGGGTGTTCTTATTTCCATATTTGTATTGCACGAGTACCATGCTTTTGCATGTTTTGTAGCTTTGCTTGATGTGCAAGGGACAAGGCAAACAAGGTAGTTTGTTGGGATTTTATGAATGCTTATTACTTTATTTCATATATAGTTCCTTTGTAACCGCTTTGGATTTTCAAGAGGATTGTTCATAGGAGATCCATTAAATAAGTGCTCAACTTGTGCAAGCAAGGGAAGACAGTTATATACACAATATGCAAGAAAGGGAATAACAAACAAGTGAAGGTGGATGTGATATATATATCATATAGTGGAACCAAGTCCTCTATTAGTGTAACATACCATTTTGTTTGGAAAGAGCTAGTCATTTTCTTAAGGAAAATTTCAAAGCCTTCTTTAAAATGAAAGTTGAGAGCTCTTTAACATCTTTTGTAATGGTATATGAAAAGAAACTTCTCTGTAATAATTGAGTATAGACCTAAAACAATGGCATCCCAAAAAGTAAAAACTATTAAATAGCGATTTGAATCAAAATCATTCAAACAAGGCTTAAGAGGAATTGCAAGGCTTAATTGAGTATTACTGCTTATCACTTTAATGCTTTTCCACATGAGATACTAACTCACGATTTATCTGTTTATGGTTACAAAATATTGTACCCCATTTTGAATCTTGAAATGCAGGGATTCTTGGTTCAATTACACTTAGTGGATTTAAGGAGGGAACATGGGTCTTGCCAATACAAAGTGGTCTTACCAAGTTTGGGCCATGTTAATGCTAATTTGTTCTTTTGTTTACTTAGACAGGATACTGTAATCTGGAGTAGAAAATAATAGTTTATATACAATTAATTATTGGTTACATGTTTTAGATAAGATAAATGCTTTCTAGAACACAAAAAGATAAATAATTCAAAAGGATTAAAGTCATTAATTTTGGATCAAATATGTCATCTTTTGTCTTCCTACTAAGTGGGTTGATACTTGTTCTTTGCATATGATCAACATTGGATATATATAGAAGTAAAACATCTAATTGAGATAAGTAGAGAGATGCTTTGATAATTGGACATATGACAGGAAATGCTTAAATTTAAAGCATATTTTTGGCTATATGCCAACCAAGATTGGAACTGAGGTTGAGTATTTTTTCTTCCTAACATCCTATAGTACCATATGTTACTCCTTTGCAAAGTGTTACAATTGGGAAAAACAATAGAGAGATGCTTTGATAATTGTGCATTTGACAAAGAGTGCTTAGATTTAAAGCCTATTTTTTGCTACATACCAATGAAGATTTGAACTAAAATTGATTATTTTTCTTTCATAACATCCCACTAGCACCATACTTTTTATATATACTCCTTTGCAAATTATAACAATTAGATGATTTTCTTTGATGCATTTCACCTGTAACTAGTGGATCTGGGTGCTTTTTCATTGTTTTCTCTTTAGATTATAAAACAACTTAAATTTCTTCCTTCATATCCAAGAAAAATGAGCATGAGATTTAGGCATAAAGGATGTTATTTTAGAGCTCAAATGTGAAAGGGTGAATCATATTGAATGGATTACAAATTTGTGGTACAAAATTTATGAGAGAAATGCTTTGTTTGGTATCTCGTGATTTGTCATGGTTGATGATACATGTCCAACTGATTTTGTAATGTTTTTTCTAATGTATATGTATATCTTACCTTTTGTGTATGCAAGTTGGTTTGAAAGGTGAATCAATGGATCTCCATACAATACTAGGGCATCCTCTATTGAATGGATGAAATAAATAGTTGTTCCTCATAGACAACCACTAACATGGTACAAGGTATGCTTTTGATGTTAAATGTTAAATCCATGATTTTATGTCACCAACCATTGGGACCATGAGAATGTTTGCACAATTACAATTTTATACTTTGTTTAACTTTTTTCTTTAAACTCTATTGTACAGGCAGTATTTGATGCACCTTTCCAACTCAAGTGTTACCAACCTAGGTGGATTCTATGGTCAACAAGTAGTTCTTTACCTTTTCCAATTTTTAATGATCATTTTTCCAAGGATCCTATATGATTTCCAGTTTAGTAGATCGTGCCTAGAAAGTTGTTATTATGTATATAAAAATATTCAAAGGCCAAGTTTGACTAGTGAGGCACTTCTGTTACAAGAAAGATGCTCTACAAATGTATCAAAAGTTAATATCCATTTTAGCATATATAGCTAATTTAAGAGCCCAAATCTAGCTTGCTTTCCTATTGACTTTATTTTTTATGGCCTATTTTTCATGGGCATATGTTCTTTTCTAAATTCAGGGTAAATAAAATTAATTATAATTAGTTTATTTAACTGAATTAATTGAATTTAGAAATAGTGTTTAAATATATTATAAAAAATATAAAGATGGTTAAAATATTTAACTGTGTGGGGTAGGAATATATTATATTGTACCTTGTACTTAATGAATATATTCTATTGTACCGTATCCACTAATTATATAACCAACGTCTATGTCAGTGTTCTATCATCTTCCATTCCTGTCTGACAAATAAACTCTCCACCTTCATACTAAACCAATTTAAATTCCTGAATTACTTTTATATAAAAATTTATTAATATTATTTAACAAGCACAAAAAAAATATGAAATTTAATATACACTCGTTTCGACAAGTTTTAATGCTCAAAAACATTAAACGAATTTCACAATATCAATAACATACTCCAACCTCTATATTTTGATTTTCAAATGATATAGTCTTCTATTTCATTTGTTCTGCTTTTTTGCGTTTAATACAAAACTCTAAATTTCAACTAAAATTAATCAACGTATACTAAAAACTTATATTTAAGGTTTACTATTCATTTTACAAATCTTCAACCATATTTTTCTTTCCCCTTCCAACCTAAAAGCTCCTTACTTGGCGGTAGGAACTCGATGCACTGTGTCACTTGTTTTGAACTATTTCTAGTACTTTAAACAACTGAATATGTTACAAAATATTTTTGTATTTTTCTTTAATCTTATTCATTATTATTTTTTGGTTGGTGATTTAAGCTCTACATTATTTAGAACTTTAAACAAATTAAATACTTTACTTTTTAATAGAATTTTTTTTGTTATTTTGAACTTTATTTTTTAGATTGTAAAAAAATTCTAATATTCTTAAATTTTTATTTATAACATTTTCTATATAAATAATGTTCTTCTTATGTTTCTAGTACTTTAAACAACTAAATATGTTGCAAAATATTTTGTATTTTTCTATTAATCTTATTTATTATTAATTTTTGATTGGTGATTTGAGCTCTACCTTATTTAGAACTATAAACAAACAAGATGAAAAAAATAAAGAGAATTTTAGCAAAAGAGGAAGAAATTGGGACTTCTTGAAAAAAGGATCTACAAATAATTTATCATCTCTTAACAATGAGTTGTTTTTATACAACCATGGAAATATATAATTGTTTTATTTTTCAATTAATTTTGTTTCATACAACTATACATGTAGAAGTTGCAAATTCAACTTCACGGTACCGAGAAATCATCTACAAGCAATTACCTTTCACAAAAGAGAAGATCAAAGGCACAATAGTGCTCAACAACTAGAGAATGTATTGATGCAAAATAGTGTGTGAGTAATTACAATGAAAGATCAATTCTTATGAAAAGGAGATAAACCCCTAGGAGAGGATTAAATTAGCATGTGACAAGTGTCACAATCCTATACAATGAGACAACATAAGTCAATTTAATAATGCAAAAAGAAATTCCTAAGTTTAGCTTAAGTGAATGAAGTAAGGGGACCTAATTAATTAGGTGATTAACTTGTTACTCTAACAATACAACGAATGGGTGAGTAGATTGCTAATTTTATTGAAATCATACTTGAATCACTTAACATTTTGTTGTTGATAATACGTAATTTATTTTTTGGATATGCATATTTCTCTCCCTTTATATCATCCTTGAATGACTTAAATTTTTGGAATTGATATTGTGTGGTTTATTGTTATGTATATACTTGTCAAACTATATGTTTGAAATCATTCTTAAATCACTTAAAGTTTTGTCATTGATATTATATAATTTAGTTAAATATGTATATTAATGTTTTCCTTTATTAAAGATAGTTGAGAGAGACCATAGAAGATAATCTTTATACTTCACTATAATTAACAAAAAATGATGCCTCAAGAGATTTGATTTCATTAGAAATTCATGAATTGTGCATGTACGTGCAATTGGCATTTGTATATATTGACTATGGTATAATAAATCACATAATTTGTCAAAAAATATTTAATATAACAATTGTATAAAATTCAACTTGCATTAAAAAAGTAACTATCATGTGAAGGACAAATGAAGACTAAACCCTAGAAAAAGATTGCTTGGCACCATAAAAGGGAACCACTATGTTTCATAAAAAATTAGCATAGATGTTTTCAAGCTATAGTTGAAGTCTCCTTTCTTTTTACAAAGCAAACTACTCTAAATAAAT
>VDFB02133470.1:0-26340 GCA_007258455.2 Sequoia sempervirens | reverse complement strand
ACATTGAAGATTATGCGAGTTAGTCCTCAACTAGACAATGAAAATCTTTGATCCCCAAAGAATATTGACCTCTAAATAAACCTTTTATTGATGGTCCAAAGTAGGGTTAAATTCCTCAACTAAACCCCTATTGAAACAATCTTTGTACGCTAGTAAACATATTATGATATGTCATAAAAAACTCCAAAGCATTAAGTCGTAAAAGACTTGAAGAGGAATCTCATCTTATCAATAGCATTAGAATGAGTTTTATGGCTACATTTTGGAAACTATTCTTAAAACTAAACCCCTATTGAAACAATCTTCTAAGCTAGTAATCTTATTATGATATGTCATACAAACATCAAAGCATTAAATCATAAAGGACTTGAAGAGTAATCTAATGTCATACAAACATCAAAGCATTAAATCGTAAAGGACTTGAAGAATAATCTATCTCATCTCTTCAAAAGTATCAGAATGAGTACATCTTTTATGGTTACATATTGGAAACACAAAAATGCCTGTGCCCACAAAATGTATCTCTAGTACAGGGAAAAATGTTGAGGTTTGAGCAACTTTGCTTTCCCAAGTAGGATTGTCATTGTTATATATACCTATACTTAAAAGCAAAATTTTGATTATAAAACTATAAGCAAAAAGGTGGTTAATCTGAAACAATCAATTATCCATATGAACCACGAGGAACTTAAAAGTTTTGCGAGGCAGTAAGAGACTCCATGACACTCAACCAGCTGCTTCCATTGGAGAGATCAGATCAATATAAGTATTATTAAAGATGGCGGAGCACTTCAATTATTATGAGTAAGAGTAGTAGGCAACATAGACTTGTAGAGTAAGTAACAACAACCTCATTAGTTACACAATAGAGACTTACCTTGAGATTTTCTGCCACCTCATGAATGCCTGATGAGATTTTGCCACAGGCTTAGCAACATTTCTATTGGGTATTGCAAGCGTCAAAGCTTGGAGCCTAGCTACCTTGAATCAAACTTCTTAGAAATATGTTCCTTGAGTTTGGATTTTCTCTAGCACCTTCTTAGCGTGTTGGTGGGTAGATGCATGCATTTCATATGTCTTAGCCATTACATGCTTCATAAACCCAAACATAGCACTTGCAGACTTCACATAGGGGGAGTCCACAACCTTGTAAGGCAACTGATTGCCTGAAGCATTGACTGTTTCTTTGGGGAATTGAAGTAGTCCATGTAGGTTAAAGTTTGACAACCCAGGCCTAAAGTTTTGAAGAAGAATTCCTTGTCTCTCTATTGATGAAGAGTGGTTTGCATCTCATTACAGTACTTTTACATATTCTTGAGAACAACTCAAATGTGTTGCTTTTACGTAATGCTACCTTTCATGTTTTTGGTAACAATATTATGATGTTCCTTAGGCTAACTTGTAATGTCCCCTTCTTGAGCATAAGTTGTCGGTGACCTTTAGCCTATTTCCTTAGGTTTCTCTTGTAGGCTATTGGGTGTTGGTAAAGGAAAAAGAAATTAAATAATTAACTTAAGTTGTCAAAAAGGGCACCTTTGATTAATATTTTAATTAAAAGTTTATGTTTAATTATTAAAAATGACATTTTAAGTGTGTAGATAAAGTGTCGCTAGTTTCAAGGTGCTGAAAAGTGGTCATAAGGACATTTTATATTATTCTATTAAGGAAAATGCTTTTTCAAAAAATACAACATAAAAGCCAAAAACACTTTTTTGAAATAACAATGAAAAAACAAAGAGTGTTTTCTTCAAAAATAGCTTTGAAAAGGTTATAAAAGGAGGTTGGGTCTTTAGAAGAAGGGTTGCTGTTGAATTTTCATTGTTTGATCTGAGAATGAACCTTGTTCTTCTATTTACTAAAGGACAAAAACCCTTTGGTAAATCCAGTTTTAGGTACAAACTCTCTTAACTGCTTGTGTGGTTTCACTTTGGAATCACCATTGTGCTGAATATTGAGTTTTTCTTCCAGTTTGCCACTGAAAAGGAATTTTTTTGATGTGTTTTGATTTCCCAATATAATGCTTAATTGTTTCTAGTGATTTTCAGTCTAGTGTGATTTGAATACCTTTTGATGATTTTGGTGTTGGTATTGAGGCTGTACAACTTTCCAGAGGAGGCCTTACCATCCTTAACTACAGATTGGAGTGGTTTTTTTTGGGCCGTACTGCTGACTGGAGGTAGGCATGTGGATGTTGGTCAGAACCACTACCTTTTTCCCTCAATATTGCCCTTGTTTCATTCTGTTCACAGCATTTTCTATGCTGGGTAAGACTGAGAAAGGTGAGATTTGACTGAAAGTTGGAGTTTGGCTAGCTATGCATCTGTATCATCCTCTATATCTGCTGTTTACTGAGCCCTCCAAGTCTGGTATAAGTTCAATTCAGACTTGGGTGAATGCATAGTCCATATCTATTGTTTGGGAATGTCATGATGACTCAGAAGAGAAGTTTGCAAGAGGTAGTTGATTTCAGACTTAAAGGGGTATCGCTAGAGTTGATATTTTCAGTCGACACTTGTGTAATTCATCAACATTCAGAGGTCAGTTTCAGTGGTGTAGTTGTTCAGTCAATGTGAGCTGATCACTGGCTATTCTTTGGTTTTGTGAACTAATTTTGTGTTGCAGCAGTGTATTTGACTATTAGCATAATGTTCTTAGCATGTTGGGTGAATTGTTCCTTTCAATATAGACATTTGTAGTTCATATCTCATGATTTTGTAACCCTGGATGGTAGTACTCCTAGAGAGTAGTGCATTTCATGATATTGTTAAATCATAGGTTATACTGCTGGTTAATGCATTTTATCATTGGTTTTTGTTGATTCACCCTTAGACCATTCTGACCATTAGACCCCTCTGCATTTCAAGCCCATTTTGCCATTGAGTAGATCTGTATGCAATCAACCATTTTGGCTTGATCGGATTCCATTGTAATCTTCTAGTGGCTTTGCATTATCTATGCATAGAATGGATGTTTCAAGGTTGGGGAGCCTCTATTTATTCGTTGACATGCTCGAAGCCCTAGGTGCCTAGCTCAAGTGTCAGTAAGTAATAACAAAGATGATTATTTTTATTTGATATAGCACTGATATCACTTAATAATCAAGTACCACATAACATGGCGCTAGTGTAATAACATTAAATTACCCAAGTAGCCAATTAACCTTGATCTCTCATTGGTAAATCAATCATAGCTTGAGAACCACTTGTTAGAAAGACTTGAGATAAAGTAGGATGAACAATTGACTCACACCCGAATTTGATGATGAAATGAAAGGGAAAAGGGGGGGTTTTAGTAAGTGGATGATGATTGATGAGGGACACTAAAATTGAACACCTAAAATGCAGCTTTTCCCTAATTTCATTAGAAAAAGAGATCTCCCAAGGATAGAATTGACTTTCAACCTTGAGGTGAGTCAACTCCATTAGGAGGATTTGCTGTTTTCTTATGACCAAAATGATTGAAATGCACTTTTGGGAGATAAATTAAATGCCTTAATAAACTCAATTATGTGACCTAAAACTTGTAATGCAAAGTATTATGATAGCAAAAACAGAAACAGTAACTTTCAGGTAGATTTGAGAAGGGCAGAATGGTATGTATCTGGCTCCAAAAGTGGGTTTTGAACACTGCTGAAGGACAGATTCGCTCTAGGGCATATGGGTCTTTGTACAGGGGTCCAAAATCTGCTTTTACAGTCCCTATATCTCAGATTTAGGCTTCTGATTTCTCCAAATTCCATTGTCGGAAAGTCGGAAATAAAATATGTAGGTGAGTTTCTGTGGCTTGACAACTTTGTTGACAACTTTGACAACTTTGCAAAATTGCTCTTTTGAGTGATCTTCAATCCTTTTTCACTTGCAAATCTGCACATACAAAGAGAGAAGAAAAAATGTTTTTGGGTGAATAGGGGTTTGCCTTGGTCAAACCCCGGTTTGGTAATTAAACCTTGATGATAAAAGATAATGATAAATAAAAGGAATTGATGAATGAACAATGCTATGCCACAACTCACCAAACCTTTAATGGCTGCCCTTAGAGGACGGAAGTCTAACACATCTTTCTAAGGATTGGATCTTGCTTGAATTGGCTTGAATGACTGCTTGATTTGATGCTTGAATGCTTGAAACCTACATCACAACGTTAGTTCCAAAACATAATATGAACACACATGAACCTTGACATGATGATATGATCTTGATTGTTGCTGTAGATGACTGATAAATCTACTCTTCAATGCTCTTGACAATAATATTTGCTCTTGTGAAATTTGAATTATGTGTGCTTAGTTTGAATTGATAAAATAACTATGTATTTATAGGTGTTTATTTAATTTTCCAAAAATTAGATTCCACAAGCCAACATTTGAAACTTGAATTTGAATCATTAAAATGCTGCCAAAAACACATATTTAAAATTGGGTCTTGACACTTAAGGAGGACTGGGCGAATAACCGGACCTGTTGACGTGCGTTTTATGACATGACAAACATTTTAGAACAAAGAGTCACAGACGCTCTATTCTCTCTTGAAAAACTACTTCCTATGCTAAGATTGCCAGTAAGTTCATAGGGTAATTCCAATGTTTAAGATGAACGCGGATAGGCTCTGTGGTATGGATGTGATTTGCTGTGGGCACAAGTAGATTTTGCAAGTCATTCTTAGAAGTGGAGACATGAATGCAGTACCATTTTTGGATTTTTTGATTTTATAAAAAAAAATGAAAAAAGATTTAGGGTTTAGAGAATCTATTCTACTCCTAAGAAATCAAGAGAAGACGAAGACTAAGTGAAACCAAATAAACTATACTCTGTTTCGCCACGTTCAACGACAACTACGCAGAGCAAGTGCAATCTTCTAGGAATGTGCTTGTGATTTTCATGTGATAAATAATTGCCATCAGATTGAACAACAATTATCAAGACAGAAGTTAAGCATCCACAGTAAAGCTCAGTCTAACTTTGCACATTGGGCGAAATCATCCACCCAAAGAAAGTATGAGCTTGGTTTCACTAATCGACGTTATCAATCAATCATTCTTCTAACATACATTTTAATTTAAATCTATTAAGAGAGAAAGAAAATATGGGACCATGCAACTATTCAACAACCAAGTACTCAAAGCACCTCATGCATTTGAACTTCATTATCAAAGTAGCTTTTCACAACAATCTCATAAAACTCTCTCTTTATTTCTAACTATCTCAAATCTGCTCTAACTCTTAATCTCCTCTAATTTCTAAGCTTCTAACTATCCATTAATCTATCTTCTAATTATGAGAATGAGAGAGTGAGGGGGGGGGTTTATATAGTTTTTCCGGATTACAAAGAACGGCCCAGATTGATTCAAGATCAATGGCCAAGATTAAATTGAACTAAACCCTAATTAGGGTTTCCAAAACCACAATCAGTTAACTAAAGAGGACACTAGACAACTGGAGTGTCGTCCTTATCCGCTTGTGCAGCCTCACGTTCGGCGAACCTGGACACTATCAGGTCGACCTCCTCCATAGCAATGTCGGGCAGCACGCTGATGTTGTACTCCAGCAAATCCAAGTTCTCGGCACATTCTGCAAACACATTCGCCCAAGCTGGTTCCTGTAGCAAGAAAGAACTTTTGGTAGCCATGAAGTCGAACACTTTGGTGAAGCCTTCCTTCATGATTGGCCCAGTGGTGGAGAAAACTTTATGTACTTGCTCCTTTAAAAACTTTGGCCGCAAGTGTTTCCTTCGGACAATCTCCCTGTCTAGCATATCTGCAGCCATCTCATAGATTTTTCTTTGAATTTCTTTTATTTGCTCTTCCACTCTACCACTATCCTGTTTCACCTTTTCGAGGACTCCCTTTCTAGAGACTAAGGCATAGTACCATCCGTTGAAGTCATAAGCTGCACCGGCTTCAATAACTTTATCTTCGATCAACCGTTGCTTTGAAATGCCTTTCAGTTCTCGGATGTATGGGATGATCCTGCTCTGAATGTCCTCGAGGCTGCTCCATGACTCTGCAAGATCTGCAACTCGTGAAAGTATGAAGGAAGCCTGCTCATTTACTTGCGCCAACTTTCTTGCAAACACCAATGCCTCTTTTTTCCTTGCAACCATCCAATCTTTAGCCTCCCTTGCTGTTGTCAACTCTTCTTCAAAATGAGCATCTGGTTCCTGTGAAGCAGTTGGAGGTAAAGGCGCCACTTGTTCGCCTTCGTTTAGTGGCCTAGTCAGGTGCTGGATATAATCTTTTAAACGCTGAATTTCTTTCTTGTATTCTTTCTTCTTGGCAACTTCTTTTTCTAATCTGCCCTTGATGGTGGCCACTGAATTATCCAAGTCTTCGACTTCCTGCCCCTTTGATGTTGGACCCATGTCGACAGTCGTGATAACATATTCTTCAGGAGCAATCTCGTCTTGAAACTTGTCATCCGCAGGTACCGCAATTTGCACCGTGCGATTTCCAGCTTCATCTCTTTGAATGGTTGAGAACTTTTTGGCCTTCTTTCTCGGGGCAGTCTGTTCTAATCTTGCAAGAAAATCTGCGTCATTGTCCTCCTCCGGGACTTCCACTGGCGCTTTTCTTTTCAATCTTTCCCTCAGCCACTCAGGTACCGTTGGCTGTTCGATCATGTCCTCTTGATTTTGGACGTCTGGTATGTCCTGTACTTCCTGTTCTTCTTGAATTTCCGGCACACTTTGAATTTCTTGGACTAGCTGCATATCCTGGATCTCCTGGATGGATGGGTCCTCTTGAATGCCTTTGAGGGCGGAAATCATTCCTTCCTCGAATTCTCCATCCTCGATGTCTGTGTTGTTATCTGATTCCAAGATTTCTGTGCTTGCCGGAGAGGGTTGATTATCATCTTCTATTTGGATTGGCTCTATATTTTCAATTGGAGAAGGTAACATAGCATTTTCCCAGGATTCTCTATCCATGGCAAGCATCTCTTCTATGTTCCGGGATGTAGCCGACTGAAGGGGTTTGGACTTGTGTTTCTTCCGCGAGGGACCTTCATCTATCCCTTTACCCTTGTCTTGAACTGCAGATTTATCGGCTTCTTTTCTCTTTTTGGAGTTGGCAGCATCTGCTTGTCCATCAGCATGAGATGCACCGGCGTTCGAAGAACATGACTCGGTGTCTCCCATCAACTCGTAGGTAAATTGCATATTTCTCTGTTTTAGCACTTCTACTTGCCTATCTATCCACCACTGAGAGTATTTGAAAACAGGGCGCATCAAAGTGGTTAGATCACCCATCTCAGGTTCGAACCATTTCATAGGTGGAAGCGGCTCATTTTCCTTGAAGCCTGGCTGCACATATATCCCGTCATCTTGTAGCTGGTCAGGTATTTTGAAAAGCTCTGTCGCTCTGATCATGCTCAGGGGTAACCTTGACCATAATCTTCTTCTTACATCGTATTCATCGGCTGCGTTGGCCCAAAAGTCCTCTAGGTCAACCCGATGTTTGTATCTTTCTCCGTCCACAATCTTGATGTGATGAAGCGGATCGAAGTTGCTTCTGGCTTTGTATGATATAAAAGGATACTGTTGAATCTCCAGTCGAGCAACCTCTGCTGCTTGGGCTGTTGGGCATGACTCCTCCATGTTGCCGATGAAAAAGGGGAAGGTGACGGCAGCTTTCTGCTTGGGTCTTTGGATGTTCTGGTATGTTTCTAGTTGCCTTAGCACCTCCAACAACACCATCCTATTTGTCGGGTAGACAGGCAGCCTATAAGGATTTCCGGAAAATCCTTGGATTCTGATGTAGGTGAACTTTGGATATTGAATAAACCAGAATCCATACCGGCTTATCAAGCTTTTGGCTTCATGCGAGAGTCTCTGGTGCGTTCCGCCTTGAAGAAGCCTAGTGATATACATCAAAAATGCATCGTGAGCTCGCCGGAAGTGGGACTTCTCTTTCAGCTGCAGTTGTGGATAGCAGTCGTAGACTTTGAATTTCCCCTCACCGTTGCCAACCACGCCTTTGCATGTCAAGCCAGGGTATTTATAATATCTTGCCAATGAATAAACAACGTATGAGCTCATGTGGAAAACTTTGGTCTGCTCAAAGTTGACCAACTGTTCGTGCAAGCTGTCACTGATCATCCTGGACCAATTAAACATTTTGACTCCAGTGATTATCTCATCAATAAAATAATACATCCATTCTTCGAAAGGGGCACCGTGAGCACTGCCTACCATTCTGTTAAGTAGCAGAACGATATCACCATATTCTTCTTTGAAGTGGGTTCTGATCAACTTTTTAGGCATCTTGCTGGCAGTGGGCTTTGGTTTTAGCAACCAATTTTTGTTTATATTCGATGCACATAGATCCTTCTGACTTTGATAGAGTTTGAATGTGTCTTGTTTGCTGCGGTAGGATGTTCGGTTATATACTGGAATGCCAAAAGTCTCCTGGATTGCTGGTTCAGACAAGTAAGCAAGGACTCTCCCGTCAGGAGCTTCAATCTGTCGGTCTTGTGCGTTGTAATGAAGTGCACACTCTACTATTAACTCAGGACATTCTTTTGCTGGTGGAAATCCAGCTGCATGGACGATTCCGTTTCGCATCATCCTCATGGCGATTGGCGTTGGCAGACGTCCGTCAGTTCCATACATTCTCTTTCGGAAATCCTCAAGATCAACATGGCCGAGGTCTGTGTCAAGAACGTGCTCCCACTTGGACTTGATCTTTGACTGAGTTTGGACACCTTTGCTTGCAAATTTCATCTTGGCTGCTTCGAAAAAAAATAGATCTGCAAGAGAAAGAAAGAAAGGAGAATCAGAATTCGATATTAAAATCAATTTGAAAGAACATTCCAGCTGGTAATCAACTTAGACTTTACGAGAAATAACAAGCTGGAATTAAAATGAATGGTGGAACTTCATGTTAACATGAAATGGACAAGAAAAATCTGCCTTGTGACTTCGTGAAGACGTGATTGCGACTGCAATGCAAGCTGATAACAGAATATTTCTTTTACTTTGTTGCAAAAATCTTTCAGCCTTTTGCCTTAAACACTTTTCTCTCACCACCTTTCTTCTCAAAATCGAGTGATTGCAAAAATGAAAAATGAAATCACTTATAGAAGTGAGAAGGTCGATCATTTTAGCATATTTGCAAAGTTTCCTTTGCATCAAGTTCGAACTCATTCTTTCACTTTGTTTCTGAATGGCAAGTTCTATCCTTAACAACTTCGTCTGGGAAAGTTTCTAATTTCATTCACAGTCCAACAAGACTCTTTTTCTCACTTTCCAATTTTGAAATTTTCATGACTTATCTCCTTTTTGGTGTTGGAAATAAAATATTAAAATAATTAAAAATAATTATTTTATGTGTCCATTCCAACCCGTTCGTTTTTATGACTAATTACTTTTGATTTTTCGAAAATTTCTCGCCATATTCTCGATCATCCAATTTATTTGTTCATGATTTTTTGATCGTTTCTCAAAAATATTTGGCCATGTCCAATTTTATTTGGCCAAAAATGTTTCTTGTCCAACATTTTCTAGTCACGTCCAACTTTTTCTCAGCCATGTCCAAAGATTTTTTAGCCATGACTTGTCTCTTTTCCAAAATTCTTTCGCCATGTCCGATTTTATTTGGCCATCGTCCAAAATTATTTGGCCATTTGCCTTGAGTTTTCCATAATTTTCCTTGCCATGGCGAAAATTTCCTTTGGTCTCTTAGGCGAATCTCCAAAGTGCCATGCCTATTTTAACTTTCCAAAGGCTTGGACTTAGGCAAATTTTAATCTTTTACTCTCCAATACATGGCGGACCTTGCCATTTTCTTTGCCATTCGTGCCTTAGCCATTTTTTCTTTCCTTTCATCTTAGGCGGACTTTGTCAACTTTGTAGCCACCTTACCTCTTTGCTAGGGCGGACCTTGTTGGTTCTTTGGCCATTTTAAACTTGCCTATGGCGGACTTGCCTTCTTTACTTGCCATTTGACCCTTTGCTTTGGGTATTTTCTTCTTCCCTAAGGTGGGCTTCAGCTTGCCTTTGGACACTTTATCTCTACTTTGTCCATGCCTTAGTCATTTTTATCTTGTTTTGCTTTGGGCGGACTTTGGCTTCTTTCTTGCCACTCCTTTCATGCCTAGGGCGGACTTTGGGCTTATGCTTGCCAAGACTAGGGCGGACTTCATCATGTTCTTTGCCATTGGACTTGGTTGGAGGGCGGACTTCCATGTTCTTGTCGCCATTGTCTATATTTCCCAAGGCGGACTTCATTACATCTGTTGCCATAATCTTCATTGGCTGGGGCGGACTTTGTGACATTGATGACCATGTATAGGGCGGACTTTGGTCTTCCCCAAGCCATTGCTAACTTTTATCCAGACATACAAGGGGCGGACTTTACCATATGCCTGGCCATTGGACTTCCTTCTCAAGGCGGACTTCAGCTTGAGCCTGGCCATTGCCAGATTTTTTTTAGACATTTCCTTCATTCTTCATGCTGTGACAGTCCATGGCCACTTTAACTTAGACATTTCCAAGGGCGGAGTTTAGCATCTGACTGTCCATTGCCCAGATTTTCAGACCATTGATCGAATTTTTATGCCATTGACCTGTTGGCTGAAGCTATTTATCATCCATTTCCTCTGTACCTAGGCGGATTTACCAGTCTTCTCCATGATCGTGCTCAGATTTTCATGAATTGTTCAGATTTCTTCACCATTTTCCAGATTTTCTTGACAGATTTGATGAACTCTTGCAGATTTCTTCATGAGTGTTCAGATTTTTTTTTGATGAATTTCATCAAATCTTCAACCATTTTAGATTTCTCTGTGATTTTCCAGAATTTCTCACCATTTTCGGATGAATTTTCCAGGTTTTTTGAACTTTTTGTGATTTTTCCAGATTTTTACCAAAATTTCAAAAAATCTTCGAATCGATTTTCTGAGAGTTTCGTTGCTCGTTTCGAACTTCTGAGTGCGTTTTTGAAACTCGTGGCTTCTAAAAATAGAAACTTTCTAAAAATAGAAATTTTCCAAAAATAGCAACTTTCTAAAAATAGACCCTAAAAAATAGGGATCCCAGAATTGCCCAAAAGTGCCAAAAAAATAGGTCCTAAAAAATAGGGGGCCCGGGGTGAGAAACCCTAAAAATATGGAAGTGTCAGAATCGACCGAAACGATAGTCGATCTTCGTCTCCCAGGCCTTCTAAGCACCATGGTGACGTTTATACATTGATCCAGACTAAAATTCACTGACTCGACTCGGGTGACCGTTCAAAATTGAAGCTAAAAAAAACCCCCAAACGAAGAGCAGACAAAACGAAAGCAGGCGAAAGCAAAACCCTAAAAGCAAACGACAAGGGTCCCCATACGCAATGGGGCGAGGTGTGAGTTAGGTCACAACAGACCCAAATCTAGGACACACAATTTCCAAGGTGTTTAAATTAATGTAGGCATATGTTTAATGTCGGTTTCCCTTTTAGAAAACGAGAATAATAAGGCTTTGGAATGCGTAATTTAGGCAATTAGAAGCTTAATTAATTCTAATTAATTAAGGAGATGTAAACATAGTGTGAACATGTAAAGGAGTACGTTTTTCTACACTATAGACGATGGGTTGCATGACATGATCTTGTCCTCATTAGCTCTCCAAAGGTTCCTAAGAAATAGGAATACGTTTTCTCCAAGGTACATATAACAAAAATTTACACTTAAAATTACCAAAGGCATGAAAAATCATAATAGTAAAAAAGTCCCTTTAGGGTAAATCTCCCATTAGGAGACAAATGGCAAGGTTCTCTCTTCCGACCTACCTCTTAAATTTTAGGAAATGTGTAGAAACCCTAGTTTCCCCCAAATCTCCGTTTTTGACTGTTTTTAGGTTTTTGTGTAATCTTTGGGTTTTTGAGCAACAAATGTAAATTGCAATTTTTGCAATAATTGAAACAAATTCAAATAAAATAGATCCACTCTAAATGACGAGAGAATTTGATATAAACAAGGATGCCAGTCTTTATTTGATCTTCTATAAAGATTACAAAGAAAACCCAGGCGCCTCCAGAGATGATAAGAAATGATCTTCAAGATAGGCGTTTTCTCCAGAAACAAAGAACAGCTCCTTTCTAGATGGTACGGCCAGAATATTGAATAGGACGGCCTGTCAGCAAGTACAACTGTATACAGCAGCAACGAATGTCTCTATTTCCTTCTGTCGAATGGTCCGGATCAATGCTAAAAGCATAGGCGCACTTGCTAAAGGTGGTAGACTGAGAAGATGTCAGGCGTTTTCCATATTCTTGAAGGTACGCCCTTTTTACTGCTGGTACGGCCAAGTACAAATAGTACGGCCTTTTTGTGACAGCAGCTAGTAACAAAAATAGTACGGCTCTTCCTTGAGCCTCCAGATCTGGGACAAATGTATGCCTCAATAAAATAATTCCTCTGTGAATGAATACTGACTGAAACCCTGATGTTTGAATCAACTGTGATGCTCTGTAATTTCTTCTGGATGAAGAAATCTCACAACTGGCAGTAGATCAGGTGATATCTCACACCCTCTGAACTGATTCAATGGAGATGGCTCGTTCTCCAACGAATTTCGAACTCAAACCCTACGGTCTCCGTTCTCTGGCAAGACTGATCAATTTTTAATTCATAAATGTCATAATGGCTCAATTCCCAAGGCAAAACCTCTTTATTGCTCAAAAGTGCGATTTCCTTAAAGATAGGGAATTTTAAATATTTGACTTTTTAATTCTTTTAATTTTTCAATACCAAATAATTATAATAAATTATAATTATTAATCGCTCCTTTCTCGATGATGTATGACTTCAATAAATCACTTGCTATAATTTAAAATTATAACTTTATATTATAATTACACTAATTAATATTTAATCAATGCAACAATTACTCATCCGATTCTATTAAAATGCGAAGTTGTGAGACTACGAAGTGATTAGGATGCCGCCAAAATATCACTAAAAAATAGCGGGGTCCTAGCACCTGCCAGGGGCGCTAAAATAACAGCTACTGCAGAGAAGTCTCCGTCGAGCCCAAGCAGCCGGTGATCAAAGCGCAGTAAATGGCTCAAAAGCGACCCTCTAACCACTCTATCAGCCTACGAGGGTCTCCTGATAGGCCAATCTTACGAACTCTGATGCTCGTCAAAAAAATGGGGACATGACAGTCCGCCCTCCCTAAAATTGCTTGACCCCAAGCAATCTCCACTACAAAAAAACTCCAATCCTCGGGAGGCCCAAAAGAAAAACTTTGAAATGTCCCACACATCTCGAATTGTCTCCTGTAGCATCAACAAAACTCAACTGCGCAAGCTATCCCCGGATCCCAAACCCAGAGTGAAAGTCTGTCCAGTCTGTCATCCTCAGACTTCCGATGCGCTCTACTGTCTCCAACTTCACCATGCTGGAAATGATGAAGTAACCCAATAGGACCCATCAATGCTAGAGTGTCAAAACATGCATACCGGGATCCCAATACAATATGAATCCATATCTATTTGTCACATCTTGAGAGAGATAAAATCTTCCTGAAGCATCTGCTTTCCTTTAGATCTCTCTCATCCTGCCTTACAACCTCCTTGGATGTGATAACTGACCCAGCCATCATGCCAACTAACACCATAGTCGCCCTGTACCCATGTACCCGTATGAAAAATTTGCGACATAGAAGTATCAATCCCTGTCAAATACATATCGGCATGATGGATAACTGACTGCTGTCCCTGGAAGTAATACCCCGCAAACTGCTGAGTCAAGTACTTGCAGCCGCCAACCCCATCTTGTGAAGATGGTAACTCTGCACACAATAATGAATTACTCCCCTCGACTGTACCGAGAGAATCACCCTGTGCACAAGTGTTGTGCATCGAATATGAATCATGTACAGGTGGATCAAAGGAAAAACTATAAGCACTCCTCACCGTGTACACCCCATTAAACTCCTCTGTGAGTCTTGTTTGGAATTGCGATGCACTGGAACAATCCCAAACACTACGATTATCACCCAAACAAGAACTAGCATCAAGAGTACGATCAGCTTCCAACTCGAAGAGTGGGTTATCATAGACCAAACCACCATCAAATTCAAATAATGGATTATTCACAAACTGCACAACCACTCCATACTGATCTGAATCATCCATCTCCGAATCGCTGGAATAATAAATTGAATTGTACTCCTGACTTGGCTCAACTAGCTGCCGATCATAGTCAACTGCATTGGATGAAACGATGGATTTGTTTCCAGGAGAAGGAAACAAATCAACATAAGTACCAATCTCCCAACTGGATGAGACTCCGAATATCTTCTGTGAAGATGGACAAGTGTCGAGGGTTGTCACACAACTCTCTCGTGAATCAACAACCATGTCACAGGAACTATCAATGAACTGCCCTGCATCACCCATCACAGAACTAATCTCAAGAGAACCTGGTGCAACGCGTGGCTCACTGCTACTCTCATCGAGTGCACTCATCCTATCTGTATCAACTACTCCTGTGAACGTGATGGATGTAACCACATCCTCAACATATCCCTCACTGCTATGAACCATGGGTGTATGCTCCTCACCAACTGCTGCCATGGAAGACTGAACCATATCAAAAGATGGTGAAGATTGTGCTAAACTCAACGCCATGGTAAACCTCTCAATCTGTAACTGTGACTCTCGAAGAGCCAACTGGGTGCTCTGCAATGAGTCCATAGTCACCTCAAGCGCATGAGTGAGCTCATCGATCCGCTCCTCCTTTCCCTTCAATGCATAATAACAAATGCAATCCCACTCGAGAAGGAAATCCCTGTCCGCAAGTAGTTTTAGGTAGTTTTGTTTCATCGTTCCAATTGCTTCTCGGAGTGCATGTATCACTGCAAGGGAAAAACCACTATCACTGTGCTCATCTGTCAAAGGAGGACTCCAACCATAGGTAGACAACATCTGACGAGCAACGTCAAAATGCTCAAGGGCGGTAGCAATCATATTGTCATTTACTTGTAGTTGTCCAACCAAATGATGAGGATTCTGAAGCTTACGACCCCCATACAAATTTTCCGGTTCACAATAAGCACTATGATAGGACGCTGATTCGTCATCACTCACCTCATGATAAGCAGCATCATGTGTGCTTTCATCCATGCACACCTCAACATCTAAGGTACTGCTGCTCGGTACCTCAAAAGATGGCTCCACTGGTACGGTAGAAGTTGCTGGTATGACAGTATCTTCACACGCTTCTACTCCAACAGTAACTACATGCCCATCCAACGCATGATCCTGGGATTCCATATCAACATATGAATCCTCTAGCTGGTTTTCAAAGGTCTGATCCGGAAAATCAGATTCACCATGATATAAGTTCTCAACACCAATTGCATCTGTAGTACCCAACTCGAGTCTCTTCACGTGACAACTCAATAGGGTGACTTTGCATCTGTGAAACAGCTGCTGGCTCATGCTCGCGCGAAGTTTCATCATCGCTGTCATAAAAATCAGAAGTAGCCTCCTTGGTAGAAATTTCTTGGGCCACCTCTTGCAAGGACGATGTAGGTAAATCATTACCCAAGGCTGTGCTAGTGTGTTCTCGAATTAAATCAGCACTTCTATCAAATTCATCACATAAATTTCTGCCTTCTTCATAGGAGACTGAAGATATCAAATCATTATGACGAAGAGTTGTATCATGCTTATGTGTAGATTCTCTATCCCTTCCAGGTGTAAACAACTCACGAGCTATAGTGAGATATTCCTTTCTTGCCAACTCTGTCTTATGACAAAGTCTCGGGTGCAAATCCATGAAGCTCAAGAAAGGAAGTTCCTTTTTAATTTTCTGCGGTAGAATGCTATACTCCTGAAACATGCTATTTACTTCTCTTTCTGTGTTTTGTGGTGTTCTGTCAATAGTAATCCTTCCGCTGATCTCAGGTGATACTAACTGCCACTCATCGTTCGCTGTCCTAAATGTATCAGCGAACAAACCCTCATGCTTCTCACCTGATATAGCCTCATCGGGCTCCTGTCTCGTGAAAGTGGGCCTAGTAGGCCTATCTGCTGTCTGTGACACTGTCCTAGGAGCTCTCCGTGAACTTGCAACTCTCCTGTCATCGTCACAATGTGGTGACGATCTCCTCGGAGTAACCAGTCTCTGAAGTGCATCTGCCAACTGCTGTAATACACCATTTGACTGCCGTTGACCTGCACGAAGATCTCTAAGTGCATGCAAGACCTCTGCACTGTTCTGACCTCTGTGGTTATGTGGATTCTCTGTTCTCAGATTAACTGTTCTATCAGACCTGTCATTCCTGTCAGCCATGTTTTTCGGCTGCCTGCTCAAATTCTGGTGCCTGTCAATCAGAGCACGTCTGCATATATAATACCTGGTAAGACCCAAACTGTCCGGCTGGAAATATTTCGGCTTCCCTCAAGGATGTGATTTAGCTCTAATACCATAGAAACCTAGTTTCCCAAATCTCCGTTCGACTATTTTTAGGTTTTTGTATGTAATCTTTGGGTTTTGAGCAACAAATGCTAAATTCGCGATTTTGCAATAATTGAAATTAAAATAAAAATAGATCCACTCTAAATAGCGAGAATTTAGTGATATAAACAAGGATGCGGTCTTTATTTGATCTTCTATAAAGATTACAAAGAAAACCTAGGCGCCTCCAGAGATGATAAGAAATGATCTTCAAGATAGGCGTTTTCTCCAGAAACAAAGAACAGCTCCTTTCTAGATGGTACGGCCAGAATATTGAATAGGACGGCCTGTCAGCAAGTACAACTGTATACAGCAGCAACGAATGTCTCTATTTCCTTCTGTCGAATGGTCCGGATCAATGCTAAAAGCATAGGCGCACTTGCTAAAGGTGGTAGACTGAGAAGATGTCAGGCGTTTTCCATATTCTTGAAGGTACGCCCTTTTTACTGCTGGTACGGCCAAGTACAAATAGTACGGCCTTTTTGTGACAGCAGCTAGTAACAAAAATAGTACGGCTCTTCCTTGAGCCTCCAGATCTGGGACAAATGTATGCCTCAATAAAATAATTCCTCTGTGAATGAATACTGACTGAAACCCTGATGTTTGAATCAACTGTGATGCTCTGTAATTTCTTCTGGATGAAGAAATCTCACAACTGGCAGTAGATCAGGTGATATCTCACACCCTCTGAACTGATTCAATGGAGATGGCTCGTTCTCCAACGAATTTCGAACTCAAACCCTACGGTCTCCGTTCTCTGGCAAGACTGATCAATTTTTAATTCATAAATGTCATAATGGCTCAATTCCCAAGGCAAAACCTCTTTATTGCTCAAAAGTGCGATTTCCTTAAAGATAGGGAATTTTAAATATTTGACTTTTTAATTCTTTTAATTTTTCAATAGTTCTCCGTCAAATAATTATAATAAATTATAATTATTAATTGGCCCCTTCCTGATGATGGGCGCACCCCTCAAGACAAATCACTTAAGTTATAATTTAAAATTATAACTTTATATTATAATCATTAATTAATTAATATTTAATCAATGCAATTAAATATTAATATTTCTCCCGTTACTCATCCGATTCTGTTCCGTCTGAAGCTGACGAACTCTGAAGTGATTCTGGATGCCGCCAAAGCCATACTGCTAAAAATAGCAGGGGTCCCACACTGCCTGCCAGGAACTGCTAAAAATAGCAACTCTGCAAGAAGTCTCCGGTCGAGCCCAAACGAAAGCCAATTGATCAAAACTGCCAATCTGACGCTGAGCCAAGCTCCGAAACGACCCTCTAACCACTCTATCAGCCTACGAGGGTCTCCTGATAGGCCAAACTTACGAACTCTGATGCTCGTCAAAAATGGGGACATGACAAAATGCCCCTAAAACATATAGGAAATGGTCCAAAGCTCATAAAAATATTAGTAGCAAATGAATGAAACCAACCCTAACTAGTATATACTTCTCTAGCAATCATCCCTTGTCCATTGTGAATGATAGAAATGGACTCGTGAATCTTAGATATTGATTTAGTGAAGTGGGGATATTATAATCATTTTCTAGAATTTAACACACTTTAAGAGTTATAAAAGATGACTAGTCATTATAGGGAAAACAATATCAAAGTGATTTCTTTTTAGATAAAAATAATATGCAATGCTAAAAAGTTTGTTTTGAGCTCATTTATGTTTCTTTTGTAAAGTAACATAATTTAGATTTATGTGATAAATCCTTTGTAGCTTCTATAAAAATGGATGGTTGCTTTCAAATCGTGTTTGAACTATCTTTTACCATGAAAGCAAAAACTTGTCGTACTTAAAGGGAATAAAGTTTGCTATTTCTATCTTTTGGCATGGCCTGGGCTGTAGTTTTTTGGTGAATATATTTTTTTGGTTATTAGATATTTATGATTGACAACATAAAGTTAAAAAGTTATACTACTTAATGCAATTTCCTTTTGTTGATGTTTTCTACAGCTGTTGAAAAACTCTTGAGATTGTATGGTGTATTTTTTAAGCTGATGGCATTGGGTTGCTTTTCTAGGTATGGTTGAAATCTTTTGTCTTTAATAGATTTTTGGCCATTTTTTTAACATATTTGTATCATTTCCATCAATAAACCTTATAAATGTCAATTAATGTGTGAAGTTGCAAGGGTTTAGGAATAAAACATTTCTCAATGAAAATTGAAAAATATATCTTAATAGATATATTTTTTTCACAAATTTTATAATGGCTGAGTATTGATAAATTGGTCCTCATCCACAAAAATAAATGCTGAACACATTAAAATAATACTATGTTTTGGACTGATTTACTCATGAAATTTCAGATAGCCCTTATTAGTAGGCGGGTTGCAAAGGCCAAAACCCGAGGACAAGAATTTAAAATACAAACATTGCACAACATTAATTGATGGCATGGTTGAGGTTTATTTGAACAACCATCAACCACACAGCCAGATTAGACTGCATAGACACGGTTGGAAGCTGAAATTTATGTAGAAAAGTTCTAATATTGCAGAAATGTATTTATAAGCAACAGCAAGCTTAACAGAAGTTACTTATCTATTCAAAATCTGATATAACGCACAAACATGGTCTACTTTGCCTATTTGGCCTTCAAAGTTCTTAAGCTACCTTAATCCTCAATCTCACCAACAATTTTCTTTTCTTTTTTTCATTTATTTAATCTATTTGATGCATACAATTAGAAGCCATCCTACATGAAAGGAATTGATTTATCATTTCAATGTTACAATGTTTTTGGTCCTTCGTTGAATTCCCAACTACCATTTTTTGAATTTTAGTATGTGCCATGTTTGACCTTGATACGTTTAAGTTAATCATGATATTCTGGTTGCAATACCAGTACATTGTGTCTCATGGTACTTATACTGATATTCCTTATCTTTGTGTCTCATTGCATCTGTATTTATATACCTTCATCTTGGTGTCTCATGGTATTTTCTTTGCCACACTTTAATGCGAGGTCTCCTTGGCTGGAACATGAACTGCACCATCCAGTGGTAGCTCTACGGTGATATTTTGACTATGTTTCTCTTTGGCCATAACATGCACACCATGGTGTTGCCACTGTGGGACCACAAACCAAGTTACTCTAATAACCTTATTTCATTGCTTTCAAAAAATTATGCAAAATGTGAAAATGACACTCAATTCTGAGTGCTTGTGACATTGTTATGTCTTTCCAAATTATAGTTGTTGTGAGACCACAAGGCCAACTTCAACATGGTGTCACTAACTCAGGACCACAAAACGTAGAAATTTTTATGACACCTTTGTATTTCCCTTCAAGATAGGGAAAATAAAAGAAACAACACTCAATTTTGAGTCTATGTTCCTTTCCTGGTTTTACATTTGGTGATTCCAAAATGATCTCCAACATGGTCACTGGAAGATGATTTCAAACATGATAAACTTTGCAAAATGAGATAAAAAAACTCTTCACAATGATGTTGCCTCGATGAGACCTTAAAAATCTCTTCACAATGATGTTGCCTTGGTGAGACTTCAAAAATGGTTGAACATGCACATTCAAGTTGTTTTATGGGGAGTGGGGACACTCTTTATCATTAATGTATTCATTTATGAAGATAAAACCTAAAGATCTCGCTTTTCATGTTCATCACAATTATTAGGTTTATACCAATTACTTTTGATGACATACATTGGGTCTGAATGTATTATTAAAAGCATGGATTTAAAACTTGTTGAGCACTTGCGAGTATTTCACCAGCCAAGTAACTCGACCTCAATCTTGCCAAGTTGTAGGGCTGAGTTTTCGTGAATTTGTGGTGTAGACTTGCCATATGTGGTTGCCCTGCGGATAGACTATTGGATGTGAAAAATGCAGAAAAGACATTGCCAAAACAGGATTTTTGGTCATTTAAATAAAATCTGATCATGCAATCGCTTCACACAACATTTGCAAATTTGTTTGAGTAACTTTGAATGCGTTTCAAGTGGATTTGTGGAGCAATTTTCTGCAATTTCAGGATTCCAGAACAGATTTTATTTTTTTTCCGAGTATTGTAAGAATCTTTTTTCTTTCCTAACTGCTAGATTTACATTTTTAAGCATGTTTTGAAAGCATTGAATTCAGTTTACATGAGTTTTAATGCTGATTTAAGTTATTGTTTTTGAATGAAAATGCTAATTTTGTTTTAGTAGCTAGGGTTTATCAAATTATAGCAGAAAAATGTAATTTTACACCCCTTTACAGAACCCTAGGGATCCTAGTTGCTGTGCAAGGGTTTCTAGTGGCTGTGTAAAAGACTACTTTACTATGTGAAGTGAATGTCTTTGCTGTGCAAGTATCTTTCTTGCCACATAAGGTATTCCTTTTGGCTGCACAAGCAGTACGCTTGCTATGCCAGTAGTATCCTTCTCACTCTTGGCACCCTTTTGCGTGCGACCCCTTTCCTTTTCCATGCAAGACAAACATTCTCCACATTCTCTATGATATTATTCTAAAAATCAAAAGTGTACTAAAAAATGTATATATATATATACATATATATTATTATTTTTTAATAATTCTGATTTTAATATGATATTATTATGGTGCTTTCTGTACTAAAAAATGTTGCATATTTTTTTAATTTTATGAATGTTAGGTTGGCATTTAGCAAGTTAGCATACAATGACGTAACATTAGGAAGTGAAAGCCAAATTACTCTTGAAAGGGACACCGCTTGCAAACATGGAACTCTAGGACTGACTTTAGGGATTGTTATGGCATTTCCCCTTTTCAAAATTGAAGACATTGATTGAAGATCTATAGCCTATCTCTAGTTCCCGTTGGCTAAGGACATGATAAGGGAAAAAAGTTACAATTTGGTTTCTATTATTGTTTGAAAGGATTATTTAAGTGTTGTTACTAAAGGTCATCTAAATGAGACATTATGAGGCCTATGTAGTTTTTATTTTCACTTAGAGGGAAAAGTGAGTTATTAGGGGGCCCAAAGTGGAGGTAAGCACCCAAATTGATTATCCATTATTGTCATTATTGAATTCAAATTTCAAAATTGTGCTCTCAAGGACGGAAACCTTTGTTTGTGAATTCCCTAGGATGAAAGCCCTCATATCCATTTGGGGTGATTCTACTCAAGAAATGCATTGGTTCTTATTATTGTAAGTATTTTGGTTCATTTTGGCAAGCAATGTGCTCTACATCTGCAAATCAACAATTTTTGCAAGGTTTTTGGGACATATCAACATATTCGTTGAAGACTCTCATCCCATATTGGCCGCGCCTCAAGGGTTTAGTGTTGCGCCTTGTTTTGACATCATTCTCAGCCCTATTGGTGGCCCAAACACCAATTGTATGACCTCCAAACTATTGTTATACCTTCCTTTCAGCAGCTGTACTTCTGTGCCTAAGGTTTTCAGGCTGTTTGTAGCTCTTATTAGCATTATCACTGCCATATCTTGTTGGCTTTTGGCTGTTTGCAGCCCTGCACCTGATCTTACGCACGGCTGACGGCGGCTATTGGTTCAGTTGTTTGTTGGTGTGGATATAATTTTATAATTTAATATTATGTTCTGGGTTTATACTCTCTAATTATTCACTAATTTTATTATTGATGTTTAAGGGTTCATTTAACAACCCAAATCTAATTATTTATTTAATATTCTAAGGTTAAAAAAATTATTAATCACTGTCATTTCTAGGCCAGGTTTTAAGTTATATTTAATTGATATTATTTGTCAATCGTTTATTGATAGATGTTGAATAAAATCTTGAAAATTATTGCTGATTACAGTAAGCATGGGTTTACATTATTATGCATTTTATTTTAGTTTTATATAATTGAAACAATAATAAAAAATTAGCATACTTTCCTAGGGTTCTTGATTGGGGACATTATATATTATGTGCAACTATTGTGAAAAAAAAATGGAGACATTGATTGCCTCAAGTACTACTTCACAAGTATTCTTTGCTATGATGTTAGAGTGTGTCCCAATACAATGAGTGAGGGATAATGAGAGGTAGGCAACCTTTGCATTGATGGATTTGAAAAAATTAAAGAGGA
The DNA here is from genome assembly GCA_007258455.2 of Sequoia sempervirens. Taxonomy (NCBI): domain Eukaryota; kingdom Viridiplantae; phylum Streptophyta; class Pinopsida; order Cupressales; family Cupressaceae; genus Sequoia; species Sequoia sempervirens. Next base: position 3,838 of record VDFB02133470.1, on the reverse strand, counting down.
TGAGGACAAACACAGCCTAGCTATAGCCATTAAGTCCAACTTGGTGCAAGAAATAGAGGTGGATATGATAGAGATTGTGGGCTTCAATTGTGGTCCATGCATGTGCAACTCATTGACATTGTATGATTTGAGTGGAGCCTAGTAACATGGCTTTTTTGTACCCTGAAACACACTTGGAGCATAATTTTCAGTTCAAGGTACAATGTGAATAAGGAGATGCATGAGGAAGTAGCTATGGTTTGTGTTAATTTTGGTTTTACAATCTTCCTTTTAATGTGGCAAAGAGTCCATATCAGGAGTATTTAGTCATGGTGTTGATAGTTTTAGGGAAAGGGTACAAGGTGCCCTCTCCATATGATTTGAGTGGTTGTTCTAGGAGGTTGTCATAGGGAAAACCAAATTTTGAACAACAAAGTAAATATCGATGCCAATTTGAATGCACCATAATTTTGGATAGGTGGATAGATGGAAGGAATTGCATCCTCATCAACTTTCTAGTGGTTTCAAATGGTAAGATGATGTTTTCGAAGTCCATAGAAATCTCTAATAAGGTAAATAATGTATACAATTTGAATATAATGTTGGCGAAGATTGTGTCATAGGTGGGCATTGAAAATGTTATGGAAGGCAATAGCATATGTGGTGGCAATGAAGATGCTTCAGGATAGGCATCTATCACCATTTTGGACCACTTGTGCTATCCATTGCCTTGACATCTCTTGAAGGACATAAACAAAATTAATTGGGTGAGATCAATAGTGGAAGAAGCCAAGAATATCACAAAATACATCTACAATTACCCTTGGCTTCTTAGTTTGATGAGAGATCACACACCAAGATGAAATAGTTTGTGCTAGTGGGTGTGAGCCAAGAAAGGCTAGATGTTTGTAGTTTGTTAACACCTTTGAAGTAGATCTTTGTGAGCCAAGTGTGGCTAGATTCATCGTATTTAAGAAAGGTTGATAGAGAAAGGGTTGCAAAGACAATATCGAGGATCTCTTTGCAAAGAGAGTTATAGAAATTGTTAATGTAACTTCAAACTTCAATTTAGATTTAAAAATTGAAACTTTTAGTTTCAATTTTCTGAAGTATTTATTTTAATTGTAATTTTAATTTGTTGTAGGTGTCATTGCCTTTGGTGAGGGTTTTGTGCTTGGTGAATGGGGAGGAAAACTTGACGGGATATATTTATGAGGCCACGGATAGGGCCAAGGAGGCCGTCCAAAACTACTACTAGGGGATAGAGTCAATTTTGATTCATTTGGGAGATCACTGATTATATGTGGAGCAATTGATTTCATGAACACTTTCATATAGTGGGGTACTATCTCAATCCTAAGTTTTTCTTCTAAGCCAACTTCATAGATGTTTAAGGGGAGTTTATGGAGGGCCTCTTACACTTAAGGTTGATGTGAGAGATTGGATTATTTAGGAGTTGCACACTCACAATTTGGCTAGGGATAGGCTCTCTTCCTTGCCACTAGCTATTTGAAAAAGATCCACCCAAACATTAGGTAACAAAAAATTGAATTTTTTACTTATATTTTACAATTATTGTTTGCTTACAAACTTTTAAATATCTTATTTGCAGCTTCTTAGTGGGAAGAAATACCTCAAATCTTCAAAAGCTAGCCCTTTGTATTTTGTCTCAACCTTGTAGCACTCCTGGATATGAGCACAATTAGAGTTTGTTTGAGGCCATTCACAGGAAGAAGTGCAACAAATTCTCACAACGATGCATCAATGATCTTGCTTTTGTGTGATACAACCTTCACTTTCACACAAGAAAGGTGGATACAACTGTTATGGAGCGTATAGACTTAGATGAGATTGATCTATAGAGAGTGGATTGGTTAGGATTATGACACCCATGTTTACGGAAGTTTAGATTATTGTGGAGGGTGTAGCTACAATAGGAGGCATTGGATTTGATGGCATCATTGGAGATGATGTTAAGTTTGAGGTGTGTTAGGTCATAAAATTGTAGATCCACAATCCTAGAACTTCTTACTTCAAGGCCAGGGATACATTGTCAAGAAAGCAAAGAAGGAGATTCATCAACAGATTGTAGATGGTTGAAGGCTTATGAAATATACCCTTTTTGGAATTTATGACAATTTCAAAAATTTTGTTTTTTTTTTAATTGGACAATGGTATGGCCCTTTGAATTTGCAGATGGTATGGTTGGTATTATGAACAACCAATAAACAATTTTCTGATTTATTCAAAATAATAAAACCTGCAAATGGATAATATATGTATACTTTTTGTATTTTTCTTCAATCTATTGAAATTTGCAAAACCTGGAAATTCCACTATAAAGCCCAAACTTGACCTCTATGTGAAGCCAATCCTCTAAGAAGCAAAATATTTTTGCCTTCCAATTCTTGAAGATCTATGAGGGGTTTCGTCGTTTTTTCCAATTTTATAGCATAATTTGCCATTTGGACACAATAAATTATTATTGTATTATTCCCTTGCAACTCCCCCCTTCAGCCTATGGGGAATACAAGTAGGCTATGGGTCCTTTGATTCAAATTAGTGCAAAAAAGGGGACATTACAATTTTCCCTTCTTGAAGTTGCTTGCCCTCAAACAATTGCAAGTTGGGATGCTCAAGAATCTCTGCACCCTCCCAAGTGGCATCCTCAGTAGGAAGATCCTTATATTGTACCAAATACTTTGTAATTGTCTTTTTACTGTAAAATCCCCACTTGGAATTGAACGATATTTTTTTACGATTTGTTCTGTTTGACACATGTGGACATTTTTGAATAGAAATGGTTTGCATCACTTAACACATGAATTGTTCATTAAGTACAATGATTTGGAATGCAGATTTTTCTAATGCCAGCCAATTAGAAATATGACAATAGTAACAATAATAAAATATTGATATCTAATTTAATACCCAAAATGAATAGTTTACATAATTTCCAGAATTTGTGAATGATACATACAATAACTTCTGACTTGGAGTTATCCTAAACTGTTCTGCAACCCCATCCCTTTAATTTTGAACAGATATGAATAATGTTGTCTTAGTTGAAATGGCAGTTGCATTTCCAGTGAAGACCAACAACACCCAACAAGGACCAAGACTATCGCCCAAAGTTGGACATAACTATGATAGGAGCTGTGGTTAACATTTATGCCCACGATTTGCACCCAGAAGCTGGCAGTAGAAATAAATGGGTTGACTCACTCCCTTGGACCAGCTTTGACTCCACGTGGGAGTCCCAACTCAGCAGGGAACTTATCCGCTGGACTATGAAAGCTACGATTGGAATATATGAGGGGTGGCGGCTAAAATAGAAGTGCTGCTTCGACCTTCATTAACCTCAATAAACCCTGCCTCCTTTTAGAAATAGGTACGACCAACATTCAAATAAATGGGTCTGCAATACTGACAGTAAAATATAATATTGCCTGCAATCTCATAAATTAAATATATTTCCTTTGAACTTCCCCTATAGATATTATCGTATTTATCTCTGAAATTTGTCTTCAAAGGAGACACACAAATTTCCTCAAATCGAACAATCAATCATTGAAGTGTAGATGCGAATCTAGAGTGAATCTGCCAATCACTAGCTAGGGAGGAATCTTTTACCACCGAAATTGATCTTCCCCAGAGGGTTTTTGTCCTCTAGAGGCTGAGATGAACCATGTTCAATCTCTAGAACCACAAGGGTTTCAATAAGAGAAATAGAGTAAACTAAACATATCAAATGAGCTTACAATTCCCCTTTTCATGTGCTTCTTAGGGAACTTGCTAGAAACTCCTTAAAAAAATCATTTTATTAATTTATTACCCTTTTAACTCCAAAAAGTGATTT
>VDFB02133469.1:0-18437 GCA_007258455.2 Sequoia sempervirens | reverse complement strand
ATGAAATGTGATGCATTTTATGTTTTTGTACTTTTCTAATTCAAATAAATGATGTGATCGATGCATGAATGATGTATGAAATGGTCACCTGATGATGCATATTTATGTTGATGTTTATGTGATGTTCATATGTGATGATGATCATGATGATTATGATGCTTATGTAATGATGAGGTGATGTAATGATGATTATGAAATGTATGCAATGATGATATGATAATGCATGATTAATGATTCTATATGCTTAATGGATGATGTTTTATGTTATGTTCAAGATGGATTTTATTATGCAAATGATGTGTGATGATAATGGGATGATATATGGATGATGTGTTCTGATATGTAAGATGATATGTGATTATGTGATGCAAATGATTAAGCTTAACGAAGTTTGTAAGACTTTAAACCTCTTAGGGTCTTAAGCTTAAATGAGTGAATCTATCCAACTTCCAAGAGTTGTGGGAAGGTTGCCACCAGTTGATTATCTATTAAGTTAAGCTTCACAAAACTTGACATATTTCCCAACTTTCTTAGAAATATGAAGAGACTCACTCATTTAAGCTTAGTGAACCACTTTCTTAATGCAACTATATGAAATTATTTTGATTATGTAAATGAGATGCAATGCACGTCTTTTTTTGTTTTATTGATGCAAATATGATGATGTGATGCATGGATGGATGAATGATGTGATAATGTTTTCTAATGTATGGGTATGTGCAGGATCATGATGGGCCAAAAAGTGGCAATGAGGAAAAAATTACATATTTCATCAACCTAAAAATGTGAAAATGCGAAGTTGACTTTTTTTGTGGCTTGGGTGTCAGTACACACCTCCAAAGCAATTACCAAACCTAGATTTCCAAATCAAATATCCGATCCAAATCGGATGTCCAATTCAAATCGGATATATGATTTGAAAAAAGTATATATAAACAAATTTCGGGCTGTCAAAATCATTTCACAGTCACAAACAACCCACGGGCACACAGTTAGGAGGTTCTTCACATAACGGATATCCAATTTCGCCAATATCTAATTTGAAAAGGTTACATTTTAGATTTTTCTTTTCTTTGATTGAATTTTGAATTAGATTTGTATAATTTCAATTAGTTTTTATGGATTTTTTTTCAAAATAGGGTTTTTGATTGAATTTTTATGAAAAAAGAAGTTTAGAATGGATTTTGATTAAAAATGAATTTATTTTATGGATTTTCATTAAAAAATAGTGTTTTTTATGTATTTGTATTAAAAATTATAGAATTTTATAGATTTTTGTTAAAAAATAGGGTTTTTTTTAGATTTTTTTTAAAAACTAGGATATTTTTATAATATTTTCATTTATATTGTCTAATTTTAATTAGATTAATTATTTTTTAACTTTAATCAGGAATTATGGCTGTTGAGAATGAGAATGCACAAATTCCACTAGTTGAGGATGAAAATCCACTAGCTGAGAATAAAAATGTAGAAATGCCAAATGCTCCACCACCTCCGTAGCCATCAATTGAAGACTTAATTGGTGAGAAATTGGAGCAATTGAGGGGAATTTGTGATGTTTATAAGAAAATCCCTCGATTATCCCATATGTCAACCACATTGACAAAAATAATTACAAATGTAGAAACCCTCTCCACCCAACATAATGCCTTTCATTCGTGGTGACAAACCATGATGGAATATTATGCATGTGGATTGTTTTATGATGATGTGAAAAATCTCTAAATAACAAAAGCCCAAATAGCCTCTTTATTTATTAGCCCTCGCACTGGTTTGTCAGTTAATGTTAACAAACCAAAACTTTCTATAAAATGGTGCACTCATAGGGGCATAGTAGATAGCTTTTGGGATCATTGGTGTATGGTTTTTGATAAACCACCCAACAATAATCTTGATGTACCTTTTTACTTTATTAAAAAATTATACGTTGAGTTTTTGTTAGGGCATCATGTCAATTACTTTGACATTAAACCCTTCCAGGGTGTTGGTGGAGGTATGCCCCAGGATAGGCTAGGGGCAGTTAGAGTAGTTAGGCACCCACATGTTCCCCTTCCTCCCCTTCCTCCGCCACCTCCAGTACAACATCCAAATATTACGAAGGATGCAACCACACAGACTATCCAAGCCATTCACTCTTTGAGTGGTCTTTTGGTTTCCCATGCTTCTTCAGTAGTTTACCCACATTTTGGTGATGTTAGTGATGGATTCAGTGCTACTACATCATCCTCCTCGGGTCCACATATTTGTGTGCCACATATTTACAATACATGCCACCAGATATGCTTGGGTCCTATTGTACAACCCGTTGAGCATCCATTAGACACTTTTGATTATGACATCTAGGATGTGGAGATTATAGGAGATCACACACAGGGGAGTGGAGCACACCCTACAGATTCCTCATCTGCTAGAGAGGTGGACATTGGAATAGTTACACAGGTAACATTTAAGGTGTAAATTCATAACTTGCATTTTTTTAAAAATGAATATTAATAAGAGATAGTATCAAGTACTAATATTTATTTACATGGTCTATTTAACAGTTAATATCTAAGGAGGAGCTCACATGGGTGACTGATAGCACCCTTAGGGCCATTTCATTTCACCTTGATACACACATAGTATGTATTTTCGCATTCACTTATTTACATTTTTTTACTGTATACTTGCATGACATTTGAATTGTCATTAATGAAATTATATATTAACTTATATGTTTATCTTATTCTCTGCTTGTAGGAAACACCTAGTGAAAGTGAGGAGCAATGCTCTCCAAACTATGGAGGTGCAATGTTAGATAAGGGAAAGGTAATTGAACTCAAATTTGATTGAATTAAGATTTATAAGATCTTTTTATTGATTATGCATACATTGACATAGATTGGTAGTTTCATATGTACTTGTCATTTTTATGTACAGGTGGTTGTGAGCTATACATCATTGTTGACAAGTGTCACAACACCTGAAGGAGTAGGTATTCGAACACATGAAGGAGGAGGTGTTGAAACACCTCAAGGAGGAGGTGTCGAAACACCTAAAGGAGATAAAGAAAAGGATCAGCCTAAAGAGGTATGTGTTTATTTTATTTTGTGCTTGGTAAATATGTTCCTATTACCAACAATTGTATGCTAACTTGGATCAATTTTATATTTTTTTCACATATATAGATTGACGTTATAAAAGTTGGTTTGGTTGGTTCTTTGAGAGGGGAATATTATAGAACTCCTGATCCTTCGAAGAGACGTATTCTTAGGTAATCAAGATTTCAATTTTAGAGTTCAATTATAATTCAATGTATATTTATTTTTATGTTAATTATTTGATTTTAAATTATATAGTATAACTAATCTCAATTGTGGTTTGACTTTTTCTTGTGCAGCTACCTTCAGAGCCAATGAGTGCTTCAAAGAGGCTCCATTTTGAAGATCCACCAATAGTTTAGGATGAGATAGACATTTTGGTATGTAAATTTTGAATAGATACCAAGATGGAATATGCCACATATTGTAAAAGTTTGTTTGAGTTGGTGTTGATGCCATTTTTGTATATGGACATACACTTGATTATTGGATAATTTGATATATAGAAGTTGACAATCAAAATTTAATTTCCTCCTCATGTGCATGATTAAACTCTTTGAAAATTTAATCAAGTGAGAAATGGTTAAATAGCAATGTACAATAGCATAAAAATAATGGTTATATTATGTATTTTATATTCATATTGTTGATTACATTGCATTGCACATCTTTCAAACTCAAAGCATTACTTCACATTGCATAAGTAACAACTAGATGTTGATAGATGAAAAAATTTCAATAACAATATAGTTTTTACAAAGCCAACCTAAGCAGTTATGCAATTACTTCACATTACATAACTAATAACTAGGAGCAGCTATCATTTGCATTAGTTTGTCATGGAATTCTATGATACCACATTTCTTTGAGGAAACTTGGCACAAAACTCACAAAAAATGAAAAGAAAGCACTCAAACAAACTTTAAAGGGGTCTCAGGCCTGCTGCCCCTCATTCCACACACTATGCAGCCATTTAGTTGTTGTGTAGGGGTCAAACAATGGAGAACACATGTATATGTGTGTGTGTGTGTGTGTGTGTGTGTGTGTGTGTGTGTGTGTGTGTGTGTGTGTGCAACCTAGAAGCATGAATTAGGATTAGAATATCACATAACATCATATAAACAAAAAAACCACCATAAACTTGAATGCCATTTAAAACATGCATGATAAATATTCATCATTGAAACTAGAATTGTGGTAGCTTGATATACAGAGTGTATTGATGCCAGGGTTCAATTTGTATGATATTGAAAAAAGAAGACAACTAAGTAGAGTTATCAGCATTCTTCAAAAATCATAAGAATTTTTTTAGTACACTATCCATTTTGATGTCTTCTTGCAGTATCAAAAATTATTTTGTATCATTGTTACATTGGTGTTAAGAGTTGTAGCTTAATATAGGTCCACAATACAAAATCTGGTTTACCTGTGCAGTGTAACAGTGGCATAGGAAGATTTTTCTTTGAAAGAAAAAATGAAAGCTCGGCCTCTTGGAATGAAAATGCTTGTTTGCAAAAAAAATGAATAAGAATGAGGTAGTTAATGTGTTTGAAGTGATTTAGAGGTCACGTTTACAGTCTTCTTGTTCACACGAAGTGTATCAACACATGCTTTTTTGTAATATCAAGGATACTTTTTGAATCTTCCATGCATTGCTAATCTAAAAGGAAGGGTCTTTTGCCTAATCTGTATGCAGCCATGCTTTTGACATTTTCAAAAAGAGAAAAACTTCCCTAATGATGCAAAGGCATGGCCAAGCAGTTCTAAGTCTCCACATGAGAGAAGAGAGATGTTGGAGAGTACATCAAGTCAGTGAGAACCGAAGTGTAATGTGTTTTAGTTTGTAGTACTCCTTTGTTTCTCTCCAGATGTGTGATAAATTCTTAGTTCAATGATGATGAACAATTTTTGAAAAAAGAAAGTTGTGTCACAGTCCACTTTCAATCCAACAAGTAAAAATGAAAGCTCATCCTCTTCGAATGAAAATGCTTGTTTGCAAAACAAATGAATAATAATGAGGTAGTAAGGTGTTTGAAGTTATTTAGAGGTCACTTTTAGGGTGGAAGGCTTAAAACTCCATTTTAAATGCACTCAAACCCTTGGAACAGGGCTCATAGACCAACCTCTAGTCAAAATGTCTCTTAAATTCACAAAAAAGAATGAAATTACTTCAAACCAATATTGTGAAGAAGTTAACTCTGCTGCCCACTAGTTTCTCTTAAGAGTCCAAAGTGCTAAAAGGAAACAATATTTGAAGGGATATTTCTCAAAGACTGTGATGCTTACAGACTCTCCATTCAAGGCAATGGGATCATGTTGAGACCATCTACAAAAAAATCTCTCGATTTTTTCTATCTCAGAGGAGTTTTCCTATGGTGATGACTTTTCAGTGGAGGGAAAAGTTTTTAAATGCAAGCAGTGCAAAGTTGCAAAGTTGTGCAACTTTCATTCCACAACTCGTACGACCAAATAGGTTGTTCCAACACATCCGGATGAGTACGTTTATGCAAGGGATGGTCCTCTTTTCCACCCAAATACACCGAATCACTTCGAGCTACATTGGACCAGCGATTTCCCTTAAGAGTCCAAAGTGCTAAAAGGAAACAATATTTGAAGGGATATTTCTTCCAGACCGTGATGCTTACAGAATCTTCGTCTAAGGCTATGATATCATGTTGGGACCATCTACAAAAACCTCTCTTGGTTTTTGCTATCTCAAAGGCGTTTTCTTGTGGTGATGACTTTTCAGTGGAGGGAAAAGTTGGCAGATGCAAGCAGTGTAAAGTTGCAAAGTGGTGCAACTTTCATTCCGCAACTCGTACGACCAAATGTGTTGTTCCAACACATCTGTATGGGTATGTTTATGCTAGGGATGGTCCTCTTTTGCACCCAAATACACCGAATCACTCCGAGCTACATTGGACCGGCAATTTCCCTTAAGAGTCCAAAGTGCTAAAAGGAAACAATATTTGAAGGGCTATTTCTCTGAGACCGTGTGGCTTATAGACTCTTTGTCCAAGGCTATAGGATCATGTTGGGACCATCTAAAAAAACCTCTCTCAGTTTTTGCTAGCTTAGAGCTATTTTCCTGTGGTGATGACTTTTCAGTGGAGGGAAAAGTTGCCAGATGCAAGCAATGTAAAGTTGAAAAGTTGTGCAACTTTCATTCCACAACTCATACGAACAAATGGATTGTACCAACACATTCGTATGGGTACATTTATGCTAGGTATGGTCCTCTTTTATACTTAAATATATCGAATCACTCTGAGCTACATTGGACCGACGATTTCCCTTAAGAGTCCAAAGTGCTAAAAGGTAGCAATCTTTGAAGGGATATTTCTTAGAGACCGTGAGGCTTACAGACTCTTCGTCCAAGGCTTTGGAATTGTGTTGGGACCATCTACAAAAACCTCTCTCGGTTTTTTCTATCTCGGAGGTGTTTTCCTGTGGTGATGACTTTTCAGTGGAGGGAAAAGTTGCCAAATGCAAACAGTGTAAAGTTGCAAAGTGGTGCAAGTTTCATTCCGCAACTCGTACGAAAAAATAGACTATTCCAACACATCCAGATGGGTACGTTTATGCTAGGGATGGTCCTCTTTTCCATCCAAGTACGCTGAATCACTCCTAACTACATTGGACTGGCGATTTCCCTTAAGAGTCCAAAGTGCTAACAGGAAGCAATCTTTGAAGGGCTATTTCTCAAAGACCGCGAGGCTTACAAAATCTTCATCTGAGGCTATGGGATCATGCTGGGACCATCTACAAAAATATCTCTCATTTTTTTCTATCTCGAAGGCATTTTCCTGTGGTGATGACTTTTTAGTGGAGGGAAAATTTTCTAGATGCAAGGAGTGTAAAGTTGCAAAGTGGTGCAACTTTCATTCCGCAACTCGTACGACCAAAAGGACTATTCCAACACTTCTGGATGGGTACGTTTACGCTAGGTATTTTCCTCTTTTGCACTGAAATATGCTGAATCAGTCTGAGCTACATTGGACCGAAGATTTTCCTTAAGAGTCCAAAGTGCTAAAAGGAAACAATCTTTGAAGGGCTATATCTCGGAGACCATGAGGCTTACAAACTCTCTATCTGAGGCTATGGGATCATGTTGGGACCATCTACAAAATTTCTCTTGGTTTTTGCTACCTCAGAGGTGTTTTCCTGTGTTGATGACTTTTCGGTGGAGGGAAAAGTTGCTAGATGCAAGCAGTGGAAAGTTGCAAAGTAGTGTAACTTTCATTCCGCAAATTGTACAACCAAATAGATTTTTCTAACACGTCTAGATGGGTAAATTTATGCTAGGGATGGTCCTCTTTTCCACCCAAATACACTGAATCACTCTGAGCTACAATGGACCAACGATTTCCCTTAAGAGTCCAAAGTGCTAAAAAGAAACAATCTTTGAAGGGCTATTTCTCAAAGACCGTGAGGCTTACAGACTCTTCATCTAAGGCTATGGGATCATGTTTAGACCATCTACAAAAACCTCTCTCGGTTTTTGCTATCTCGGAGATGTTTTCCTGTGGTGATGACTTTTCAGTGGAGGGAATAGTTGCCAGATGCAAGCAGTGTAAAGTTGCAAACTGGTGCAACTTTCATTCTACAACTCGTACGACCAAACAGACTGTTCCAACATGTCTAGATGGGTATGTTTATGCTAGGGATGGTCCTCTTTTGCACCCAAATACACTGAATCACTCTGAGCTACATTGGATCGATGATTTCCCTTAAGAGTCCAAAGTGCTAAAAGGAAACAATCTTTGAAAGGCTATTTCTCAGAGACTGTGATGCTTACAAACTCTTTGTTTGGGATTGTGTTGGGACCATCTACAAAAACCTCTCTCAGTTTTTTCTATCTCAGAGGTTTTTTCCTGTGGTGATGACTTTTCAGTGGAGGGAAAAGTTGTCAGATGCAAGGAGTGTAAAGTTGCAAAGTGGTGCAAATTTCATTCTGCAACTCATACAACCAAACAAACTATTCCAACATGTCTGGATGGATACATTTACACTACGGATGGTCCTCTTTTTCACCCAAATATGCCGAATAACTCCGAGCTACATTGGACCGATGATTTCCCTTTAGAGTCCAAAGTGCTAAAAGACAACAATCTTTGAGGGCTATTTCTCAGAGACCGTGAGGCTTACAAAATCTCTGTCCAAGGATATGGGAATGTGTTGGGACCATCTACAAAAACCTCTCTTAGTTTTTTCTATCTCAGAGGCATTTTCCTTTGGTGATGACTTTTCAGTGGAGGGAAAAGTTGCCAGATGCAAGTCAAGCAGTGTAAAGTTGCAAAGTGGTGAAACTTTCATTCCGCAACTCGTACGACCAAAATGACTGTTCCAACACATCCGGATGGGTATGTTTACACTAGGGATGGTCCTCTTTTGCACCCAAATATGTTGAATCACTCTGACCTACACTGGACTGACAATTTCCCTTAAGAGTCCAAAGTGCTACAAGGCAACAATCTTTGAAGGGCTATTTTTTAGAGACCGTGAGGCTTAAAAACTCTCTGTCTGAGGCTATGGGATCATGTTGGGACCATCTACAAAATCCTCTCTCATTTTTTGCTATCTCGAATGTGTTTTCCTGTGGTGATGACTTTTCAGTGGAGGGAAAAGTTGCCAGATGCAAGCAGTGTAAAGTTGCAAAGTGGTGCAACTTTCATTCCACAACTCGTATGACCAAACTAACAATTCAAACACATTCAAATGGATACATTTACGCTAGGGATGGTCCTCTTTTGCACCCAAATGCGTCTGTAGTTGAGTTGGTGAGTTACAACATGGTAATGTTAATGAAATGTGGGGGCAACAAGATTTGAGGTTGGATCAAGCTTGTGCAAGTTCTAACAACGTCATCTTTAATTGTAATTGTGTTGTTTAAATCCACCTAGCTCTCACATCAAAAAACTCTTATCCAATCAACTTGAACATTATGCACACCCAAATACCTTGTTTCTACTTTGCTAGATCAAAGACTCAATTACATTGGAAATGACCTTCACATGACCATTTTACACTTTTTTTTGGCTAAAGTGGCAAGCCACTATAATTTATTATATAAATAGGAGATATTACCAAACCCAGTTCAAACGAGCATACCGGTAGGAAAGAACCAGAAAGAAAACCTATGGTTGTAGCTGGATTAATTACAATAAGTTATTATAGAATTTTCCCAATAACAGTAACAAAGCATACACTTGGATATAAATGATGCCCATACATAGTTATGACCTTTTTACATTGTTTCACATTTCAAAATTCAAATTTTTCAAAATTTCCTATTGGAGGCATTCAAGGCACAGTCTTCCACAAGAGTAGTATGTTCACGTTCGGGATTGACAAGCACCTATACAAACCATCAAGGTAGCAGTTAAACTACATACAATAGAAAAGATGCTTAGAACAAAAGACACTTAAAATAACAAATCTATATTATTCTAATTTGTCCCATACCTCTTCGATTGGATCAGAGTTGGCTATTGTTGTAGCAGGTCCATGATCAATCATGCCAAAAAATATCACAAAAGTTGTCAAATGAGAAATCTATATTGTCACAATATAAAAGATGCTTAGACTAACAAATCTATTCTAATCTAAACAACCTGAATGATGATGAATTGGTAATGAAAACTATAAAAAAATGCTTAGAATAACCAATCTATATTATTCTAAATGACCTAATTGATGATAAGATGGTAATGCAAACTATAAAAGACACTTAGAATAACCAATCTATATTATTGTAATATATCACATACCTCTCTGAAAGGATCAAAGCTAGCTCTTGTTGTAGTAGGTCCATGATCAATCATGCCAAAAATATCACAAAAGTGGGAATGAGAAATCTATATTGTCACAATACAAAAGATGCTTAGACTAACAAATCTATATTAATCTAAACAACTTGAATGATGATGATTTGGTGATGCAAACTATAAAAGACGCTTAGATAACCAATCTATATTGTTCTAATCTATCGCATACCTCTCTAAAAGGATCAGAGGTGGCTATTGTTGCAGTAGGTCCATGATCAATCATGACAAGAATATCGCAAAAGTCAGAAAATGAGAAATCTATATTGTCACAATAGAAAAGATGCTTAGACTAACAAATCTATATTAATCTAAACAACCTGAATGATGATGAGTTGGTGATGAAAACTATAAAAGACACTTAGATAACCAATCTATATTGTTCTAATTTGTAATGCTCAAAAATCATACACATTCCAAAATAAATAATTTCCATGGTCATTTCACATCACACATAACATTTTTATCCATAAGTGTTCAAAGGAAAGTTCATTAAAGATACTCGATACATATAAAATACTTCATTAACGTTTCAAAAGAACTTCATATGTTAATGAGTTACTAAGTATATCTACATAAGGCCGTGACTTTACCAAATCTAGAAATAAAGGCTTACACATGAGTTATCATCACAACAATACATGTAAATTCTAATATTGTAATGCAAATTAAGGAAATAGAAGATCATAAGTGCACCCACAAAGAAACTATAACACTGAGATTTTCATTTGTGGAAAACCCTCATAGGGAAGAAAAACCACTCGTAAAAGTGCCTTAATGGCTTAATGAAATGCCTTAATAGCTGAGCCTTAATGGCTACATAGTTTCAATGATTAACAGATGCCTCACGGGAAATGGTCATACTCTCTCATTTGATATGACCATTCATTACATATCTAGATATAACACAAGGTTCATATTGAAGTTCTTTAACAAGACACATAAGTCTATGAGAAATATTTCCCAGTTTCACCAAGGAATCTTCCTAGCATATGGAAGTAAGGCAATGCCAACAATATAATGAAATGCTCCCAAGTATTTGCAAATAAGACAAGTACACTGAAAGTCATAAGCCAATCCACCTTTTGATTATAATTTCAAAGAGAGTTCAATAATAGGAAAATAAACTATAAAAGAGTTAAGTTCTAAGGAATAACTCATGTATGTATAAGATTACATATATAAGCTAGTGCATATATATATATAAATGAGCTTACATTCTTAAGAAAGTAATTATCAAATATTAACTATAGTGAAAGAGCTACTCTGAATCTAGATTATCATCAAAGATGTAGTGGTTTTCAATATAACAATATACAAGTATTAATTTAACAAGTATATCAAGATGGTAGAAATAAATTAAGGTAACTCTAATAGGAGTTCATAAGCTATAAATTTTCTCATTTGGTGGAATAAATAATTAATTATGAAACATAATTTCATCCTATCATATGATCAAATTATGCATTAAATAGTTTAACATGTCGATATCCCTTAGGTAAATATCACTTGTGTGCATATAAACATTTGATAACCAAGGAGCTATGATAACATGTCAACTAATGACTGAAGATAACATCTTAATTTATTCAAGAAAAGATAGTAATAAACTAATAAATTTAACAATATGATTACTAAAGCTAAATTGGTAGCTACTTGATCATCAAATCAATTCATTACATGATGTATTTGGTATTCAAAACTAACTTCCTAAAACTTAATCTTACCAAATCGAGAGATGGTAATGAATACCAATTAAACAAAGTTGTGTAACTACTGTAGTGTTATTCTCATAAAACTATAGTAAGTTAGCATGTTACCAACTATATGTATTTTCATGCTAATAGTACTAGGTACTTCCTAATCTTTAAGTATCAGTTTGAATATGACTATATAAGTAGGTTTCGTTGCATGATAGTCTATATTAATAAGGTTAAATGTTATATAAATAATAACTAATTAATATTCTTATTGCTTTCCAAAGAACATAGGAAATAAAAATACAAGATTTTCTAAAAGAAGATTCAGTCTAGGAAAATCCTTTCACTGCACACTAACACAATTTGAGGGAATTCTTGGTGAAACATATTCTATATGCTTGGTCAATTAATCTTAATTTTTTCCTCCTTTCTGATTTGGAACAACCTTTAACTTTTATTCTAACTATCTTACTTGCTTGAAAAACTGAATACATTGTATTTCAAATTCCCTTATAGATTTGAGCGTTTATATTGGAATTTTAACAAGGAGTGTATAAAATAATTACCTCAGCTAAAATAAAATCAAGATCAATTGGCAGGTATTCAACCGATTAGAGGAAAATCTATAGGAAATGTTCTCAACCCTGCTCAAGTCAAGTCTGTCCCTGCCAAGTAAATAAGGAAAAGGTTCCTAAGACAAAGACAGTGAAATTTTCTATGTTGGAGAAATCGATGGAGAGTCAGCGGCCTTTTTCAATCATTTTAAATAGGGACAACATTTTTGAGGAGAATACGGGTGATAAAACAACCAATATTCTGGTCTAATGTCAGAAGCTAAAACAATTTACCCTTAGTGCATTTTGTAATCTAGATTCTTAACAAAGGTATACCATTCAAACTCTGTTATTTCATTATAGGATTAATCATGCGACTCATTCTCAGAGATGATCATAGTGCCAAGATTGAAATGATAGGAAGAAATGTTTATACTTTATGTATAAGATTTCCATTTTAAATAAATTGCGGCCACAAGGGCCAGTGCTACCCTTGGGAGGGATACTTCCTGTGGAGGGCAGCGCCCTCTCCATAGGTCATGGCCTGTGGAGGGCGCTTCCTCCACAGCACAACCCTCTCCCAATGGGGAGGGCGCGAATCTAGAATCCTTTGCTTGAAGCATATGAATGCCAATTTCCATTACATAGACCTCTTAAAATTGACAAACTATTGGTATTTTTGTAGTTTCAAGACAAATAGTTCTCACCAAATACCCAGGAGTTCCTTTTACTACCATAGACATTACTACCAAAGCTCTATAATGACACAATTTCATTGAAATTAGTAAATAGCATAGTGCCACTACTACGTATATTGCCCTACACAAAATTAGATGTCAAACACTCATACTGATAAACATAACTGCCCAAATAAATAGACCACAAACCAATAACCTCATATCACAACAAAGTCAGCAAGACAGGTGTCCATAGCATAAGTATGGCTCAAATAGTTACATGTGCAAAAACCAACCCCAATGAAAATTCTATCTGTATAAAGAAATTTGCTTATATCCCTCAAGAAACATTTTTCTTTTACTAAAAATTGGGACAGATTAGCAAATGAAAAAAATTGAATTCCAAGGCAACCTGCTGATGGCTAGATTTGTTACTTTCAAGTCAAACAATAAAATCTGGTAGACTCATCCCTCCTTTTAATTTTATGTGGTTCTAAATGGATCACAGATTAGAAGTAATGGAAAGACATCAGATCAACACTACTAAGTCCCACATTTGGTAATTACTAATTCTAGAATGGATCAAAACTTAGAAGTTAGAAGTAATGGCGAAGATTCAAAAACCTAAAAATTTTGAACTTCCCTTCTTTCCTTCTCTTCTCCCGTTCTTGCTTTCCCTAGAATTCACTCTCTGTAGAAGTTCTTCTTGTTCCTCCTTCCCTTGTATTTCCCTTCTTCTTTTTGCCAATTCAGACTACTGTTCTCTAGTACAATCCTCCCCAACACACTCCTGGGCATGTGCAGGATCATGGTATGCCAAACAGGCCCTTAAGTGGCAAAAAATTCAGAAAAATCAGTGTTAGGCAACTTGACGTAAATATTTGAATAAGTTATCTATATTATTTCAAAAATATGTAAGAATAGAATTTGTAGAAAATTGAATTTAGTTTCTAAAATACTAGGTTTATTTAAAAATAAATAAAATCTATTTGGTGAAAATTTGAAATTTCAATGCGGTAGTTAAATTTTAGGAAAAAATAAGAAGTGGGTGTCTTTCACCACCTAACCATAATAAAATGATAATATTTTTGTAATATTTTATATATAAGTGAGACTCATGTCGGATGTGATGCATATTTTTTGTAATTTTTTCCAAGTAAATAATTAATTATGAATTTTTATTACAACTTTTAGAAATATAAAAACTCGTCTGACCACCTTAACTTGGTCAAAATTCATGAAATTTAATTTCTCTTTTTAATCCTATAGTATGTAAAGCATAGAATGTGACATGTTTTGGATTCAAAAATATGATATCGCTTGAAAGTTATAGATGTTTTTCAATCAGCCTATTGATCGGGACTTTAGTCGTAATTCTAATAAAAAATGAATAATAATTATTTATTAAATTCAAATTAAATCATAATTTATATTTTGGAAAGCTGAGAATCTCCTCTAAAAACCCTTTTCGTTTCATTAATTTTGGGTGAAAAAAAAGTCGTCAGCCACATACCCTACAAATATTGCCACTTTTTGGCATACCATGATCCTGCACATACCCTCCTCTTTTCGTTATATTTCTTGTAGGGAATAATAAAGATCCAAAAAAACTTATGTTACTTTTCTGTTATTCTCTTCTCCCCTTTTAAAGATTTATTTTAGTTTTCCACAATACCTAATATTTAAAATCAAAAATAAAATTTATCTTCACATATGACATTTATCTTGATAAATAAAAGTAAAGAATTCTATTTTAATTGCAACTATGTTAATATTCACAGTAAATGGTGAGAGAAAAAAACCATTTTTAATTTGCAACTGAATTATTTATCCTTTGTAAGCAAATAAGGAAATATTATTCACTTGAAATTTAAGTGTTTACTCCAAATAATTAATAACAAAAGTTCATTCAATTGGGAATAAAATAATTATTCTAAATTAACCAAGTATTATCATTTATTGGGAATAAATAAAATCTAAATTAAATTTTAATTAAATCCTTCTTTATTTTATTATACTTTTATTTCAATAGTAAATAATTTAATTTAACATTGAAAAATATGTACCATAAAAATAGGGGTCGTGACATAATTTGTCGCATTCCTCTCTGAAAGGATCAGAGCTAGCTATTGTTGCAGCAGGTCCATGATCAATCTTGCCAAAAATATCGCAAAAGTGCATACAAAATATCACTATTAAAGACCCCTGCATTGCAATAGTATATAAAATATCAGTATTAAATAAAGAACATGAATGAACTTAATCATAATGAACATAAGCATTGTACCTTCCATTCTTGAAAATGCTATTCAAGTGTGCCTAAAGGGTCATCTCTTTGCTTAAGAGTATCTAATATTGCTTCATGATCAGCATTACTAAGTGTCCATACATGAGAATGGTTTTGTGTTTCTCGTAGTCTTCAAATGTAGGTATGCCATTTTTTCTAATCATGTATGTTCACAACCAAGTTCCTACAACCACAACTGAACCTGTAGGATACACAGAGCCATCATCATCTTTCATCGGTAGTGTTAGCTTATGATTTACCCACACACATCAAGCCAACCAATAGTTTGATCTCTCTTCATTCCCGTGCGGTGCAACAACTACAAAAATATGTCCTGGCTATAGTAGATCTGAAAGTAGGTCATAATCAACTAAACTTTCCATTGTGTCATTTGTGATGGATATTGTTTTAGATAAAGGAGTTAGATATTGTGGTACCCATGTATCCACCCACTCACTTGACTCACATTGATCCCACTTGCACTGAATACAACTCTAACAAAAACAAGCCAACTCTCGTGTCCAAATGGTCCATGTGCCTACATTTGAGCTTCGAAATGAATGCATCTTTGATGAATCTTTGATTGTATGACAATCCAATCTGCCTCCCATTGTACCCTCCTCAACAAACCAAAAGAATATGGGCACTGTTGAATCAAGTGTCCCTCCCTGTGACAATGCTAAACTACACCAATCAACAATAGAACGTGCATCACTGAATTTTGCTCTTGAAATCTTCAATTGCTCCTTAACTAGAGCTCTCTTTATGCATGCACCTGCTCCATCATGCTCCCCTTTCCCATGTTCAGCTTAAAAAAAAACTCCAAATATGAGGTAGACCCCTCTCTACATGCATTCTACTCAACCAATAAAACATACGAGCATTCTTCAATTGACCTGTGCAATTATCTGACCAAATTAGATGTCGGCCCAGTGCTATATCATGCTACTACAAGAACTCAAAAAAATTCTCGAAACAATTTTGGACATACTCGAACGAGTGAGATCTATCATCACTCATAAAAATGATACTCTTTGATTATCTTGCAATCCTCCTCTGTACTATCAAGTGCATGTCTAAACGTTATGTGGACAAAAATAGCAATCTGAATGGAATTGTAATACTGAGATTGTACCTCCTTTTGTGGTTGCAAAATCAACCACTGATATAATAGTGCCAATCAAAAAAGAGTCCTTACACATCCTAAATTGTTGATCCAACCACTAAGACCTATGACTATGCCTTGCATACTTGTAGAAAAGATTGTCCTTAAAATGGGTGATCCTACAATAGTGGTTTACAATTTTTGGCCAAACTGGACACTGATTTTTATTTTTTTAACTAAATCTTCACATTTGGGCTCCTATAGCGGTTAAACCATGAGGAATTTGAAGATGATGCAAACTAGAGTCTTGTCACATTTTTCTATAGATTCTAAAAATATTTTTTTCAAAATTTTTGGAATCAGATTGCACTTCCTTTTCCATCTCCCACAATTAGTTTTCTCAAAAACAACATTTTTAAAAAAGTGACGCACGTATAACGGATAATTTTTCCTTGAAAGATAAAATTCTAATTCTTTTAAATTTAGATTTGTAACTCTGATATCTAGTGCTTCCACTTTTTATTCAAGGGTAAACGCTTTTGTGGGGAGCTATGAACCGGATACAACCATTCAACAATAACACCCCAGCGGGTTTGAACCTTGTGGCAAGAACAACAATGCCACCTATAAACCATCACACCATTAATCACGGGCATCTAGTGCTTCCACTTGGTTAGATAATTTTATTGAATATTTTTTTTTCTTTAATCAAGTTTCAAAGTCAAATCGACATTACAATTCGGACATAATGCGTATAACGCATAACTTTTCTTTATATGTATCAAATTTTATTTATTTATTTTGTTGGATCAAGGACTCCAATACCTGGTGCACTCATTTTTTTTATAATCTTTTATTTTTCCACATGTGTAGAATAGAGAGTTTTGTCTTCAGTGAAAAACCTATATTTAATAAAACTTAAAAAACAAATAGGTAATATAATAAAAATATATTAAAATTATATTCGTTAGATAGCTCATTTTGAGGGCAACTTGATACCAGTTGGGTTTCTGAGATCTCCTCCATTTTCATTCTCAAATCGAGCTTCGAAGTGAAAAATTTTGAGCAATTTTGGTGCCTGAGAGGATGTGGGTGAAAATAAGTGGGTTCGGTCGAACAAAAATTTAATGTTCGGTCGAATAAGGGTTCGACCGAATCCATTTGACATACAATAAAAAATACATTTGAATGGGGTTTGGTTGAACATTCTAAAAATGTTCAGTCGAACCCCCTCTATTAAAAATTAATATTTAATATTAATATAAATATAAATTATATTCTTTTTAAATTATAATAAATAATATACTTATTATTGCAATATATTTTAATAATTATATTATTATTATAATATATAACTAAAATATTATGGCTCACTAATAAAATTAAAAGTATATAATTAAAAACTATATATATTATTATTATAATATTAAAAGTATATAGTTAAAAACTATATATTAATTTTTTCTAATCATGGATTTTCAGGCTCAACACGAGTGTCATGAAAACACTCTCCTCAGGTAGGATAACGGGAAGCTCTACTTGGAGAACATGGCAATTAAAGAAGCCATGAGAAATCCCATATGCACCAACTTTGGATCACCTATTGTTATTGCAGAAGTCTGTCTTCAAGAGAAACAACTACGTATTGAGAATATTCGGTTGAAAGATGAGGTCTGTTTGCACAGCCTAACTAATTTTATGATCTGCATATTCCATTTTTTTGTATTCTCAAAATGTAAACTATGGTTAAAACAATTATGATTCACTCCTTTCTTAGTTGTTCCTATTCTGATTCTAATGTATTTACAACCCTACGAACCTCCTAGATTTTATTTTCTCTAGAAATCTTTTAACTGCAGTGATTTTCCCACAATGATGAAATTGCTTCATATCATATACTGTATAAGATTTAGAGACCCAAAAGGTTATTTTATTTTGATGCTTTAAATCACCTAAGAAATGAAGTTGAAGATTCGTTAGCTTTGTGCTTATGGGTATTCTTTAACTATTCTTAAGTTCTTTTTAATGGGCCTACATGGATTTTTTCAGCTGGAGAGAAGGGAAAGTATGCTAGAAAATTTTAAGGAAGGCCCATATCATTGACTTGAGAGAGAGATATATGGAGGGAGATACTTGAGAGAGAGAGAGAGGGGGGAGTGGGAGAGAGATAAAGGGTAGGGGGTATAAGGGTTTAGGGTTTAAGGGTTAAG
>VDFB02133466.1:0-11113 GCA_007258455.2 Sequoia sempervirens | reverse complement strand
CAATTTATAGTAAATTTAATAATATAATTTTGTTTATTATTATTTTTCTATGTATTCTAGTAAATTTTATATTCTATGTATTATAGTAAATTTAATAATATAAATTTGTTTATTATTTTTTTCTATGCATTATAGTAATTTTAATAATATAGTTTATTTTATTATTATTTTTAATGCATTATAGTAAATTTAATAAACATGACTTTATTTAAAAAGAATCATGATAGTTGCATTATATTTAATTATTAATAAAAAGACAAACTTTTTTTAAATAAAGTCATATTTGTTAATATTATTATTTTTCTATGACACTACACAATAACATATTACATAATTAAATTAACATAAATTACCAGTCTATTAATTTGTCGAGTTATTGCCAGGTTTTTCCCCAAGTTTATAAATGTGTATTTTCAAATGTTCAATAAATTTGCCGAGTTATTAAGCCGAAGTTTTCCCCAAGTTTTTGTTCTAGGCACCAGTCTTTTAAAAATTTGGGTCAGCCGAAGTTGCTTGCCAAGTCAGAGTTTTCCAAACTATGGTCACATTTACATATTGAAAACCACATGTCTTTGATCTTCCCTTCATTTAAGGGTCTAGTTTGACGAGGTTGTCCTGTCCTGGACTACATGTAGCTGGAGGCGGTTCATGTGTTCAATAATCTAAAAATTACCTCACAATTCCCAATAGTTCAAAATCAAATTATCATTCAATAAACTTTTAAAGAAGTGCACCGAATTTGAAAAGAACTCATTGTCAAAAGAAGACAAAGCAACTACAGATAAGTCTGTTCATGAACAGCAACACCTACAAAGCTAAACCAGCCATGAATGACTGAACAGCAACATATCTTACAACATTTTTGTGCCACAATTTGCTGCCAGTCACAGCCACAAGCCAATTTACAAAAAGGACTCGAACAAACACTATAGAAAGCTCTAATTTGCTGCCACAGCTGCAATTTGCTAGAGTATATCCCAAAAACTATGAGGCTAAACTGCCACAGAGACGAAAACTGAAAGTAACCAAATTATTAAGCTCCACCCAAAGCTGCAATTGGCACACTCAAATGTTTAATAAAATTGAATGGAGAAACAAACCTCAATTTGAACTTCAAAAGATTAAAAAATGTCTCCTAGAACAAAAGACTATAGTGGAAAACCAAAATTGAAAATACATCATTAACCTGATATGCATCATTGGGTGTCCTCTAGAACTTTCTTCAAAGCCATTCATAAAGGTCGTGCTCTAGAATTACCTGCAGTAAATACAGAATTAATACTCATGTCATCTTGCAAAAGCAAGAAAAAGAAAAAAATGCCATGCCTTGAGATGCTTCTAAAACTAAAAGGTTCTTTGAAATTTGTTCTTATTAGAATCTTATCAAGTTTACTAGACTGTAAAACCCGTCAACTTAGATAGCATATCAATCGATCCAATCCTCTCCTTAGAAAAAGAGGCTACAGACATACCCCAAACTGGTCATAGAGAAGGTTAAATCTAAACAAGGTAATACCTAGGACAGACCCTTGCATTTCCCTTCACACGTGTTAAAACTGACTTCATAATTATAGTAATAGCAATGCTGGAACTAAAGATGGGGAATGCAGCTGCAAGCATCGTTGAAAGCAGGGCCATTCACTCCAATGGTTCAGCATACACAAGCATACATACTCTAAAATAAAGCAACTAATTTGACAACAAACCAAGATATATGCAATCCAATGCAATAGCTAGTCCAATTTTCTTCAAAAGATTAAGGTACCTCCAAAATACAACGGTGCAAGGCTCAACCCACCATGCGGGCAATCCAATACAGAAGATGGACCAATTCTCTTTATAGGTAAGGTACTGAGGCCAATTCACTTTACAAGGTAAAGTAACCTGCAAAATATGATAGCATGATGAGGGTGTTAAGGCTCGCTTTGACAGTGTCCAAACAAAACCCTCCTTTCACAAAACCATTCAAAGCACAATTCAAATTTAATATTCAAATTCTTGAAGAAAAACAACTTTTCAGAAGGAATAGTACATAGAACCAGACATTCATTTGTATGGGTATTTCAACAAATTTTTATCAATGATCAATGAACATGAATCTGAATAGATCTCAGTAAGTTTGTGAATAGAAATGGATAGGTATATGTATATAGCCACAAACTCTCTCTTTATTTATACATATGTGTATATGTATAAATATATATGCACCAAGGAAACACGGGGACGTGTCCCCTACCCTTTTGCCCCCTGTACCCGTACCGGGGACATCTCGGGGACAGGGGATGCCTAGGGGACAGCCGTCCCCAAAAAGTCCCTTTTTTTTCAAAACGTACCTGATTGGCGGGGACATCTCAGGGACAGCAAGGGGATGACCCGCTGTCCCGGGGACAGCCAGCCGTCCCCTTTTTTCCAGCAAGTTTTTACGAAGAATAAAAACTTTGAAATTAAAAATGCTTTTTTTTTATTGTTTATAAGTGGACCCCACACCCTCCCAAGCCTAAAATGAAACATAAAACTTGCTTTCAAAGCCATTTGAGTTAATTTTTAAATTCCAAAAAAAATTGCAGCTAAGAGGCAAGTGAGCAAGAGAAAAATTGGCAGTGACTCAAACTCTGAGTCTGATTTTGATGCAATGTTGGCAAATGTCAAGTAGAGGCAGCCATCATACTTTCTATTACTGTGGTTTGGACATTTGTGACTTTGTCATTTTGACATTTGTAGTGCAAACTTGTAGCCTTTGGGCATTTTATTTTTGCAATTTTATATCATATGCACATTAATTGTTTAACATGAACTATGGAAGCAATTAAGTAGTTGTAGTATTAATTTGTTCGACTCTAAAATGTATATGTCAATATGATTGGTGATTACATTTGCACCTTTATCAATGTTCATTGTTATAATTATCATTACTCATATGAATATCTGAAATTTCCCTATATTTTTAATATATATCTATATATATAGCCATCCCCCTGTCCCCAAAAATCGCATAAAAAAATGCCGTCCCCGAAACACATCCGGCCATTCCGCTGTCCCCCTGTACCGGAAACTTGGTGGAACATAGATATGCACACATATACACCTGTGTTGCACCAATTACCAGGCAATATAAGATGTCAATTCATTATAGACAACTTGGGGTATATGTATAGATACATATGCACACATTTACACCTGTGTTGCACCAATTACCAGCCAATAAAAGATGTAAATTCATTCTAGATAGCTTGGAGTGCATCAACACCTTCTAGACAGCTTTCCTCAGATGTTGTAGTTGCAACTACCTTGGTAGACATGTATGCAGAATGGGTAAGCATAAACAAGGCACGTGAACTGTTTGACAGAATGCCTCAAAAGAGATGTCATCTCATGAATTGTGATGATTGCACAATATGCATGGAATACATTCGTTGATTAGGCTTTAGAAACTTTCAAGCAAATGCAATTGGCAGGTGTAAAGCCAAATTCCACAACCTTTCCCAGCATCCTCCCTGCCTGTGCCAAAATGGGAGCTTTGGAACAGGGCACGGTTATCCATCAATAGCATAAAGGATGCAAGTGCCCTGATAGACATGCATGCAAAATGTGGAAGCATAGACAAGGCACACGAACCATTTGGCAAAATGCCTCAAAGAAATGTAGTCTCATGGAATGCCATCATTGCAGGATATGTTCAAAATGGATTTGTTGAAAAGGCCTTAGAAACTTTTAAGCAAATGTAACTAGGAAGCGTATAACCAGACTCGCCAACCTTTACCAGTGTCCGCCCTGCCTGTGCATGTACACACACACACACATACATATGTATATATATGTACATATATATATATACATATATCTATATATATATATATATATGTATATGCCCTGATAGACATGCATTCAAAATGTGTTAGCATAGACAAGGCACATGAACCATTTGGC
Organism: Sequoia sempervirens; assembly: GCA_007258455.2. Classification (NCBI taxonomy): domain Eukaryota; kingdom Viridiplantae; phylum Streptophyta; class Pinopsida; order Cupressales; family Cupressaceae; genus Sequoia; species Sequoia sempervirens. Next base: position 7,186 of record VDFB02133466.1, on the reverse strand, counting down.
AAAATGCCTCAAAGAAATGCAGTCTCATGGAATGCCATCATTGCAGGATATGTTCAAAATGGATTTGTTGAAAAGGCCTTAGAAACTTTTAAGCAAATGCAACTAGGAAGTGTATAACCAGACTCGCCAACCTTTACCAACATCCGCCCTGCCTGTGCATGTACATGTATATATGTTATATAAGTACATATATATGTATATGTACATATATATATATATGTACGTACACATACATGTATGTACATGTACAATACATATATACATATATATACATGTACACATGTACATGTATAAATAAATGTATACTAGCAATCGCACCTTCTTGTGTAATGGGTACGCTGAAGAGGTGTGGAGGGTCAATTAGGGAAAATTTTGGCCTATTTTTTGCATACATTTGTGCAGTACATGAGGTAGGAAGTGATATATAGACAGAGGTAGAGAGAGGAAGTGATATGTATATATGTATATATACATGTATATACATGTATATGTGTGTGTACATATATATACATATAATGTATATATGTATATATTCATACATACATATATATGGCTGCAAAAATCTTGTCTCGAGCTCAAGAATCTAGTAGCTCTAAACCCCGATATTTTTAGATCTACGTTTCATTTATTGTGAATAGATTGCAGCAGCAGCTGTATGGAGACAACTTTTGGTTCATCTCATTTTGCTTAAATACTGCTTTGGTAGGGTTTCGTAATATTTTTCCTGCAAATTCTGCCCATTTTTCTCATCGGCATCATTGACAGCACGACACAATTTGTGCAAAATCTTGAGGTAAGTCACTTGCCATGATTTACCCACACATCAGGCATCTGAACAAAGATGCTTCCTGCAGCAGCTTCTTGTACCTGTGTAAAAATTTCCTTTGCAATATCAAATTGACCCCTTTCCGCTAGCACAATGGCTGCCCCATTTGCAGCATAAACATTTCCTGGTCTCTGTGCCAACACTTTACAATACAGTTCTCTAGCCTTCTCAAGATGTGTTGCCTCATTCTTTGGATCCCTCCTCTCATTGTGAAAAGCTGCAAAATAATTCCAATTTCCATGTGAAATGTCAACATAAGAATTCTTCACATCTGATTCACTTTGTGCAGCTTTAATTGTTTCTTTTGCTTTAAGCCAGTCATCTATTTTCAGTTCCATGTTGCCAAGCATACATAAAGCATTTGATGAGTTTTTATCCACCTTAAGTGCATCCCCCAATCAATTCTAGGCTTAGTTGTTTAGGGTTTAGGGTTTAGGGTTAAGGGAAACATTATTTTCTCAGGCACTAACGTGCTTTACCTTCTTCTGAAATCAAATGCATACATCGAATACAATCCTCATTTCAGCGATGAGATGTATTGAGAATATATATAATAATACACACACAGCATGAATGATGAATGGAATTGTCGATGAATTTGTTTGGGCACTGACAAGCTTCATAGCCTAAGCAAGGATTCATAAAAATCCTTACCTGTCACTCATGTACGCTGTGCCAGTCATGCTTTATCAGAGTTTCTGCCCTTTACAGTATCACTGTAGCTTTAACAACATCGAAAAATGTTGCAATTGTGGCCTTTTATATTATGGGTTCTGTTAAAATAAAAAAAATAAAAATTATACACAAATTTAGTTTTCATTTTAAGGAGAAAATTTCACAAAATCAAAAAAGAAGAAACAATGAGGAGACAAAACAATTTAACGTCACTACAATATACATTTTACTTCAAAAATAAAATTACAAATAGTGGGCCTGTAAGACAATACCTTGGAAAGCGACATTCATTTCAACTGCAAAATTTCTTCAACACCAGTGGTAAAAGGAATGGAGGGTTAACAGCCATTGCCTTAAAATGAAAGGGTTTGCATTGCAATAGGTACCGCGTGGTGAAGCAGCTTGAAACTGGTAGAACTAATTGCTTGAAGGTCCGCCCCTTCTTAGATAAAAGAAATAACCCAACGCCACTGGTAAAAGCAATAAAGGGTTCGCGGCCATTGAGTAATAATGAAAGGGTTTCAATTAAAATAGCGCATGAGTAGAAATTACCTTCACCTTTCTGATGTTTCCTTGCTCTCCTCCTGTCATAACCGCCATTGCCATTTCATTCAAAAGGTCACTTGAAAAAGCAATGGAAACAGGCAAATAATGAATATACAGACACAAGCTATTTTAACTCGCATGCAAAACGCCGAAAATCGAGGTAAAATTAATACAGTGCACAGGTTAGTGCTGGTACGATTTTTATCGATATGAATGATCCAATACGATAGTGCAAGGCTCAACCCACCATGCAGGCAATCCAATACAGAAGATGGACCAATTCTCTTCATAGGTAAGGTACCGAGGCCAATTCACTTTACAAGTAACCTGCAAAATATGGTAGCATGATGAGTGTGTTAGGCTCACTTTGATAGTGTCCAAACAAAACCCTCCTTCACAAAACCATTCAAAGCACAATTCAAATGAAGTATTCAAATTCTTTAAGAGAAACAAACTTTTCAGAACGAATAGCACATAGAAATTCATTTGTATGGGTATTTCAACAAATTTTTATCAACGATCAATGAACATGAATTTGAATAGATCTCAGTAAGTTTGTGAATAGAACTGAATATGTATATGTATATACCCGCAAACTCTCTCTTTATTTATACATGTGTATATGTATAGATATATATGCACACATGTACACCTGTGTTGCACCAATTACCAGGCAATATAAGATGTCAATTCATTGTAGACAACTTGGGGTATATGTATAGATATATATGCACACATTTACACCTCTGTTGCACCAATTACCAGCCAATATAAGATGTAAATTCATTCTAGATAGCTTGGAGTGCATCAACACCTTCTAGACAGCTTTTCTCAGATGTTGTAGTTGCAACTACCTTGGTCGACATGTATGCAGAATTGGTAAGCATAGACAAAGCACGTGAACTGTTTGAAAGAATGGCTCAAAAGAGATGTCATCTCATGAAATGTGATGATTGCACAATATGCATGGAATGCATTAGTTGATAAGGCTTTAGAAACTTTCAAGCAAATGCAATTGGCAGGTGTAAAGCCAAATTCCACAACCTTTCCCAGCATCCTCCCTGCCTGTGCCAAAATGGGAGCTTTGGAACAGGGTACGGGCATCCATCAAAAGCATAAAGGATGCAAGTGCCCTGATAGACATGCATGCAAAATGTGGAAGCATAGACAAGGCACATGCACCATTTGGCAAAATGCCTCAAAGAAATGTAGTCTCATGGAATGCCATCATTGCAGGATATGTTCAAAATGGATTTGTTGAAAATGCCTTACAAACTTTTAAGCAAATGCAACTAGAAAGTGTATAACCAGACTCGCCAGCCTTTACCAGCATCCACCCTGCCTGTGCATGTACATGTATATATATATATATATATACATGTATGTGTATGTATATATATACATGTATGTGTATGTATATATACATGTGTATACGTGTATATGTATATATATATATGTATGTATATATATATATATATATGATGATAATGTATGTGTATGTATATATGTATATATACATATTATTATTAAGATGTATGTACATGTATATATGTGTACATAAACAATGTATACTTCAGCAATCGAATTTTCTTGTGTAATGGGTACACCGAAGAGGTGTGGAGGGTCAATTAGGGAAAATTTTGGCCTATTTTTTGCATACATTGGTGCAGTACATGCGGTCAATTAGTGGAAAAGAGAGATAAAGAGAGAGAACAGAGAGGGATACATAGAAATGGAAGAGATAAATGTATAGAGGGAGAGAGGAGAGATAAAAAGGTAAAGATAGGAGATAGGAAGTGATATATAGACAGAGGTAGAGAGAGGAAGTGATATGCATATATGTATGTATACATGTATATGTACATATAATACATAGATATGCACATATATGTACATATGATACATAGATATGCATGTATATGTACATATAATGATAGTGTTTTGTAGTGGTGGGAGATATTTTCTCTTAAATATAATTAACTCAAGGCAGGTCGGCCTTTGTTTTATAAACAAATTTTTTATTTTTCTAGGTCGGCCCTAGAAAGGTCGCCTAGCTTGCTATATAAAGGAGATAGAGTCTTCTCATTTCATAATCAAATCAATTCCATTCCAATTCGAATTCTTCAGCAGCAGATTCGCTTCAAGGAGAAGTGGCATTATTTGTGTCTTCAAGATTCACTTCAAAGAGAAGTGTCATTATTCATTGTATTAGACTCAGCCTTTTTCTAGGGCCTGATTTTGTGTGCAATTTCTGCACTTATTCTTCTGATTTATAAGAGAATATTTTGCTAGGTTTTCCTCCCTCGAGTAGGAGGGTTTTTCCAGGGTAAAATACTGTGCTCATTGTTCTATGTGATGTATTTTCTACTTATTTGCATTTCTGATCTGAAAAATAACATATAATACATAGATATGGGATGAATTTTCCACGGCGGTTAATTGCTGGTGGTGAATTTTCCTTCAGGTGAATTTGCCATGGCAGTGAATTTTCCCATGGTGAATTCTTGGAGGTGAATTTTCAAACGGTGAATTGCTGGAGGTGAATTTTCCGAGAGCCATACTATTACATATATATGTGTACACATATACATATACATACATATGTCATATATATGACTGCAAAAATCTTGTCTCCAGCTCAAGAATCTAGTAGCTCTAAACCCCGATATTTTTAGATCTACTTTTCGTTTATTGTGAATAGATTGAAGCAGCAGCTGTATGGAGATTGATTTTGGTTCATCTCATTTTTTCTTAAATTCTGCTTTGGTAGAGTTCCGTAGTATTGTCCTGCAAACTCTGCCCATTTTTCTAATCGGCATCGTTGACAGCATGACACGATTTGTGTGAAATCTTGAGGTAAGTCACTTGCCATGATTTCAGTGATTTTTTTTTTGGAAACCTGTACAAGGCCAAATCGCTTTTTGTTGTGTTTTATTTCAATCTAAAATAGATCCGTTGTTATCTGGTAAATGAAGGCATTGGTTCTGTCCTTTTATCTGTGGCTGTTTTCATATATAATATTATTATTATTGTAATACCTAGTGTTAGATCCTTATTTGTTTCTTCACATGAAGATATTTTTAACTGTGAAATGAATTTTACGTTCATTTGATGGTTTAAATTTTTTTTCCTTGCTCCTGAGGTTATTTTTGTAACAATTTTCCTGACAGAATTATTTAGTATTGAATGCTTAGCAGCTACAGCTTAAGCTGTAAATGCAATGGTTGCCAGAGCTATTTTCACATAGAGTGAACAGTAGAGACCAGATCATCTTCATATATTACATTTAATACATTCTTCTTTACAAAGCTTATACATTGTACAGTACATATTTCTTCACAGCCATTATACTGGCTCTTGTACTTCAAAGACCAAATGTCACAAGGCAAGGGATTGGCATGACACAAATGACAAATTGTTGAATAACTAACAAACAGCTTGGTTTTCCAAATAGATACATCCTCACATGGTTGTTTACTTGGTTAGGACTGAGTGGTCCAATTTGGTACCAACATACTTTTTGAATTTTTGATATTATTATGTTCTTTTCTGTTACTTCAAAAAACAGGAATGCTACATTTGAGAGATCATCTTCCCACAGATGAAGAGAGAGCTTGCATCTCTGCATTTGCATCAAATTGATGCAATCCATGAGTGCAGAGAGATGAGTTCTTGTGAACCTACTCACTACTCATGAAAAATGGGTCAATAATCAGTTTGACTCTGAATCTTGATAAATATCTTCTCCTTATCAAACTGTAGGCATACAGGCTATAGGAACACAAATAACAGTATTGTAAGTCCAACGGTATCCCAACTGGAAAAGCATAGCAGAAAAAGCAGTAATCTAACCCTCACTGCATAATCTAAAAAAATAATAAGTTACATACTTTTAAGGATAGTGGAATTAAAATTCAATTGTGACTGTCGAAGCAGCCAGGGAGAAGGCTTGGGGATGCCAAAATTTACAAGGGTATTTTAATTTAAATTGACAAAAAATTTAGAATTCCCGCTAACTACAAAGAAATGTCATTTACTCAGGCATTAATGTGCTTTAACTTATTCTGAAATCAAATACATACATAGAATGCAATCCTCATTTCAGTGATGAGATGTATTGAGAATATATATAATGATACACACACAGCATGAATGATGAATGGAATAGTAGATGAATTTGTTTAGACACTGACAAGCTTCATAGCCTAAGCAAAGATTCATAAAAATCCTTACATGTCATTCATGTACGCTGTGCCAGTCATGCTTTATCAGAGTTTCTGCCCTTTACAGTATCACCATAGCGTTAACAACACTAAAGAATGCTGCAATTGTGGCCATTTCTATGATGGGTTCTGTAAAAAAAAATAAAAATAAAATAAAATAAAAATTATACACTAATTTAGTTTTCGATTTAAGGAGAAAAACTCACAAAATCGAAAAAAAAACACCGATGGTGAGACAAAATAATTTAACGTCTCTGCGATATAAATATTACTTCAAAAATAAACTTACAAATAGTGGGCCTGTAAGAAAATACCTTGGAAAGCGACATTCACTTCAACTGCAAAATTTCTTCAACACCAGTGGTAAAAGTAATGGAGGGTTAACAGCCATTGCCTTAAAAATGAATGGGTCTGCATTGCAGTAGGTACCGCGCCATGAAGCAGCTTGAAACTGGTCGAACTAATTGCTTGAAGGTTCGCCCCTTCTTAGTTAAAAGAAATAACCCAACGCTACTAGTAAAAGCAATAAAGGGTTAGCAGCCATTGAGTAATAATGAAAGAGTTTTAATTAAAATAGCGCATGAAGCATAAAAGTAGTAATTACCTTCACCCTTCTGATGTTTCCTTGCTCTCCTCCTGTCATAACCGCCATTGCCATTTCATTCAAAAGGTCAGTTGAAAAAGCAATGGAAACAGGTAAATAATGAATACACAGACACAAGCTATTTTAACTCGCATGCAAAACCCCGAAAGTCGAGGTAAAATTAATACAGTGCGCATGCTAGAGCTGGTACGATTTTTATCGATATGAATGATCCTTTTATTTATGGAGTTAATTATGAGGCTACGGACACGAGGGATGTAGTACTGGTTGCCTTAAGTTTCATAAACTCCCCTATGTGTTTGCCTCTTCTTC